>VSMD01129464.1:0-100114 GCA_008750895.1 Mirza zaza
AATTCATAATCGCAAGGCTGTGGAAACAGCCCAAGTGCCCACCAATCCAAGAATGGATTAATAAAATGTGGTATATGTATACCATGGAGTACTATTCAGCTCTAAGAAACAACGGTGATATATAGCACATCTTATATTTTCCTGGTTAGAGCTGGAACCCATACTACTAAGTGAAGTATCCCAAGAATGGAAAAACAAGCACCACATATACTCACCAGCAAACTGGTATTAACTGAGGAGCACCTAAGTGGACACATAGGTACTACAGTAATAGGGTATTGGGCAGGGGGGAGGGGGGCGGGTATATACATACATAATGAGTGAGATGTGCACCATCTGGGGGATGGTCATGCTGGAATCTCAGACTTGTGGGGGGAGGGGGGGAAAGGGCATTTATTGAAACCTTAAAATCTGTACCTCCATAATATGCTGAAATAAAAAAAAATCAAAAAAAAAATAAATAAAAATAAAAAATAAAATAAACAAAACAAAATTATTGGAACCAATAAGCTTTAGCTATAAATTATCCTACCTTTTATTTTTGTTTTTTCCTTTAATTCACCCTGAATAGCATTACAATTTTAGTGCATCCTTTCTCTATATTTTCTCTATAGAAAATTACCCACCCTTCTATTTTTCAACCTCTCTGTGTCAAGTTATAGTCATATCCTTTTTCTTTGTAATAGAATCTGATATTATTTGTATTTAAATGAGTATTTTAAAATTTATTTTCATTTATTAATATAAAAGATACATAGTCTTAATTCTGTCTCATAGTTTATGTTTTCTTCTTTTACTAATCCTTTAAAAAATTTTTACTGTGTGAAGTATATTTCTTTGCTATTGTGTGTATATATGCCCCTTGATAATTTAGAATTATGTTCCATTAATTGCTCTTTCTAATGTTACTTTATAACTTAAACTTTATATAAAATACTTGCTTTTTGATTGACTTAGCAACTATCAAATCTCCATTATGGGCAAGTATAAAATTATGACAAAAGTATCTTCTTTTAGAAGCAAACCTGGAGATAAAGATGCCAGTGTAAGTCTGTAATTCATTTGTGGGAGGTAATGGTAGGGAGATGGGGAAGGGAAAGAAAGGCATTAAGGCATTAAGGTGGGATCATCGAGCCAGATTCCACTATGGGTAACTGGAGTGAAATCCTGCTGGGAAACTCTAGAATAAAACACTCTCCTCAGAATCATCTTATCTGAAGGTGAGGGAGCCAACCTTCACCAGGGATTTTTCCACAGTTGCTCTCAGGGATGTTAATTTCCCTGCACATATAGCCTTTCTTATAGTCATGAAAATTGATGTCAATAGCAGAGAAAGCCTGGTACAAGGAAATGCAGGTGCTAGAAGTTTGAATTCAAGCTGCCCTGCTCTGAAATGGAGAAGGCACAGAGATATGGGCAAGGTATTTACAATAACTCTTTCTCTTGTGCCACTCAGATCCACTCCTGCTCTATGTTAAAATCTTGTAAGCAGTTATTGGAGATGGTGGCCTGACACAATTTCTAACAACAACAACAACAAAAGATTTGCAACTGAGGGTTTGATAAGACACGCTGTAGTTCCCACTGCTAGAGCTTATCCTAGGAGCCTAATTGATACACATCGACTCCTGCCTCTACCACCCATTCTAGATTATCCCATCAGCATTTCTGCTGGCCCTTATTGTGGTATGGTTGCTACCAATTACAATTATTAAAGGACATGGAGGCATGCAAACGTGCCCCATACAGTCTTTGCATTTTATACTTACTGCTCTCTATCACTACTATGTAACAACAGCACTATCTCCTCATGATTATTGGGGTCTTTCACCCCTACCAATTATAATCACTCTTTCCTTTGCCTGCTGATCTACTAGCATGCAGAGACATATGGTGAGAGATATAGCAGAATTCCTACTGCATCCCTGGCAAGAACATCCCCTGGTCCTAAAACTAGACCTATAGTTCAGAAAAACCAAAAGTCAGGGGAAAGAATAAATCCCTCCAAAATTTCAATAAGTGATGATGAGTGAGATCACTCCTATTGCTACCTCTTGGATTCTAGACCTTGTTTATCTACTACACACTCAGTACCATCTCATGGCTGTTAGTTAAAGTATACATCAAGTATTGAAGGACACCACGTCAGACCCACAGGATGCTACATCTAACCTGGCATCTTAGCTATACCTTGAAGAGCTCTTCCCAATGTTCTAGTGGATGGCAGTGTGCAGATGACAGAGTACATGGAAGAACCAGAGAATGCTGTGCCCATGTGCCAATTATCACACCTTTTCATTGCTTTCATTGAGTCTCTTGGTCTGATATAATATTATGCAGAATTTCATGACAATATACTATTAACATTACATTATGTAATATAATACATGCATAGTGACCCTTTGGCTAGTGGTACTGGCCAAGGCACAACTAAGCAGTACATACAAATCCATACCCAGTATATTCTCAATCCCAGTCATAATGAAAGATAATTCCTCCAGGCAAAAGGGGGCATAGTAAAATCAACTTACTTCCCAGTGGAAGGTTAGTTTTCTTGAAAAAATAATACTGTATCATAGGCTCAGTGCCCTTTGTTGCGCCTGACAGGTTGGACATTCAGTAGTAGCAGTAACTAATTCTGCTGTGGAGACAGCAGAGGGTGGTTGACTTCTGCTGGAGTAGGCTGACTGTCTTCTTGGGTATCAGTGCCTCTACTGCCATAGATACTGCCAGGTGGACAATGCTGGGGACCCAAAGATCTGTACATTTTGTGTTCATGCTTGTAGGACCAGTCTCATGCCTCTTGTTGTAACAACATTTTTTTTTTTTCAATCTTCTGGTCTTGTTCTTTCCAAGACCCTGATGAACTGGACAAGACTTTGTCCCTATCCCAGATTCCATGCTATTCTTTACTCAGGTTACTTCTCTGTATAGACCAAGTTGAGGACTAGAGGTTTAATACTTGTGGCTCTGCCCACTAGTACTTTCCTCATCAGTATCTTTCAAAGCTGTTGTTGAGTGTGGCTACAGTCTAATAGACTGAGGGCTGATCCCAAAGGGTGTTCATTACCTGGAAATTATGGTTGCCATTGGGGTAGGCAAAATGATTTCCTTGCAACAGAAAGCCCTCATGCAAAACAAACTCATATGCTGGCAGTTGTTGTTTGTGCTGACATGCACTGAAGTGGTAAGAATGGAGGAAAGTGAGTGGGATGCTTGTGTCTGCTATAATTTTTTCTTAATAAAATGATTTTTTTCTGAGTAATATAATACTTAACTTTGTAACTTTAAATATACTTGCAGCCTTATAACTTGATTTACCCACTTTAAAATATTTTTGAGGGCTTGGTTATAAAAGGTGAAGAAATAAGCCTCTTAACCTATTTCCTCTTTCTTCCTTTACTATTTATCATTTCCACATTTCTGTGTTCATAGTGTTTGATTCTATCCTGCAAATATCATAGTATTACAATTGTCTTAACCTTAGCCCTATGGATACATGGATCCAGAACCCACCATGAGTCCCTGCCCCAAGGATTCTCCATTCATCTTTAGGTTTGCTAAAGCTGGCCCTCTAGTACTCTTTAAATAAAGACTCATATAAAATTTGTGATTACTGGCATGCTAACAAAGTGTTTTATTATATATTCAACCACATATTCAGCTTCTCTACCCCGATTTCTAATAGATCTTGAACACTGCACAAGTTCCAATGTGGGTTTCTGATTTCCCCCACACTCAATCCAAATGTGTTCATTTCCATTACAGTACAAGCTGCAATCCTTAAAATATGCAACACTCCTTTCCCATGACCTTGCTGACCTTGCCCCATTCTCTGTGCCTCCTCCCCGCTCTATTCTAGCCATAGGAACCTTCTTGACCCCTCAACACTCCAGGCACAACCCTGCCTCAAGACCTTGACAACAGCCCTTCTCAATGCTTGGCATGCGCTCTCCCTTGCATAACCACAAGGCTCACTCCTCTACCACTCACAGGTTTGCTCAAATAAATGTCTCCTCTTATTAAAGCCTTCCCTGGGCATCCTCTCTGATGAAGTGGCCATGCTCTTGACAATCTCTATCAACTGTCTAGTCTCTATTTTTCTTTTGAGCATTTATCAATTAGCACCTCTTTACATACTAGATATTCTATTCTTCAATTCAGTCACCCATCTCCTCTTCCTGAAATTAGACTGTAAATTTCATGAGGGCAGAGATTTCTGTTTGCTTGTTACGGTTGTTGCTGCTGCCGTATCTTCTGCACCTAGAATGCCTGACATTAATAAGCACTCGATAAATATTTTCTGAACAATTAAATGGACATTGACTTTATAATTAGATCAAAATTTAGCTGGGCTAAAAGTCTTGTTTCCCTGAGGTGGTGAACCCATATGCTCCATTGTCCTGAACATTGAATGCTGCTGTGAATAATTTTGACTCTAGCCTAATTTCTTTCTCATATGGATAATCTAATCATTTTGCCTAGATGTCCAGAGTATTCTTTGTCTTAGAAAATTAGTGACTTTAACAGTTCAGCATTCTCTTCCAAAAAGCCTTAGGTCATAGCATTCTCTTTCTTTTTCTCTTTCTCTCTCTCTGTACACACACGTAAAATTATATATAAATTAGGTCTTCTTTTATATTTTATATTTAAAATTATCTATGGAATCATATCTTAAAATACATGTATCTTTAATTTTCTGAGCTACCTATTGTGTATGTGTGTGTCTTTGTGTATGAAGTTCTTTTTTCTTTCCTATGTTACAAAGCTGCCATCAGCAATTCTTAAAATGCTTTGTTCGTTTTCCCTTTATTTTTTTTCTCACTCCAGTCTTTCATGGTCTTGCTGTATTTTGAACAGCTTCTATTTTTCCCTTGCGCTGCTTCCAATGCAGACGTGATTTTGTGGATGATGTTCTTTTTTTTTTCTTTCCACTTATTTCCCAAGTTCTGCCAGCTCATGTTTCATCTCTTTTAGTTCACTTGACATATCTCACCAGTGCACTTTTTATAAAGGTATTTTTAAAATTTTATTTATGGCTTATGTTTGCTCATATTTTACATCTGTTCTGTGGTAATATTTTTCTGGTGAAGCTTAGTCATCTTTCACATTTTTTCCCTTCCTTTTTTTTTCTTATATCTTGTAGTATCTTTGTATAAATTCTGTGATGCTTCTTTTTTTTTTTTTAATTTCTTATCTTTGAATGGGATGCGTTTTTACAGGACCAGCTATTTTCAGAAGAATTGGGCTATACCAGGGGCAGAACTGATTTCTCCATCAACAGAAGTTTTATTGTGTAACAGAGTATGGTAGCTTATGTGGCAGTGTTGTGTGACTCTGCAAGTTGTTTGAGCCTTTGCTTCCTTCTGGAAAGCAGAGATTGATAGCAGCCAAGTTGCTTCCAATTCAACTCAAGGTCTTTCTTTTTACTAAGATGCCACTGCAAAGTTTCTTGAAACCACCTTGCATTGCTCACGGCTCAGTGTTATAGACAGAGTAGTTGGGTTGACATGCTCCTCTGGCCAGTCTGTGTCCCCCATTATATTTGTTCACATAAATGAGTATTGGATTTTCCCTTTATGTATTACACTTCCATTTGGGAGGGTTTTTTTTTGTCTTTGGTTTGTTTTTATTTTATTTTATTTTTTTGCCAACTTTGTCTTATAGATTTGCCATTATAAACATTACTGTATTTGGCAGCTCTTTCTCATCTGGTGTTATTCAAGGTTAGATGTCATTAAAGCTTTTAAAGATAGATTTCAGTCTAATGGAGTTTCATTATCTCACATGACCTCTTAGAAATTTACTTATGCATATATTTGTACAATTAGAGGAAAAAAGTACTAGACAGGGGCATTTGAAAAATAACACTATTTAAGGGCGAGGGAGAAAGGGCTTTAAGGAGAGTGAACAGGAGACTGTAAAGGGTGTGGATGTATCTGCTGGGTGAATGCTGGTGATGTCTGCTGAGATACAAAATTGAGCAGAGGGAGAAAATTTAGGAAAGAAGACAATGAGCTCTGATTTGCACATTTTAAAAGGCATTTGGGAGCTATCCTGGTAGCAAACTCCAGCACTCATGGAATATTAAAAGATGAAGCTTGTGAGGAGGATGAGTTTGAGGATGAAATTTGGAAGTTACTATGGCCAAGGGTTATTAGAAAAAAAAGTCTATATAAAATCACTGAGATGAGGTGTGTATTATTAGAAAAGCCAAGAATGATGTACAGGATCTTGCAGGAGCTGAGCCTATGGGGAGGAACCCTGTGTGGAGGCAGAGAACTAAGGCCAACAGAAGGACAAGAACTTTGCTTCTCTGCAAAAAATTGTTGAGTTGGATTATTTTAACAATGCCACATACTGGTATTTTTTGGTTTTTGTCTCTACACAAAATTACCATTGCTATTTATCTAATTATGTAACACATATTTATTGAGCCTCTTTTATGTGGCATGCCCTGGGGAAGGAGTGATAAGTAAATTGCAGCCTCAGCTTCAATTGTGATGTTTTATAGAAGGAATAAAGAATTGTTTCCTCATTTATTTTTTTTAGCTTGGGATAGGGGATCCAAATGGAAATGTTTAAGGACCTAATTCACAAATTATGCACACACTTACTGAGATCTATTATGTATCTGATACTTATCCAGGAATTACGAACAAACTAGTGAGCTAGTGAGTGACACCAAAAAAAAAGACCTCTATCCTCATGAAATTTCACTAGAAAATTGGTGGTTCTCTCCCCAGGGTCTGGGAGAAGCATTTATGAACATTGGGTGATTTTATGATTTCATTTTGTATAAAATTCAAGACAGCACAAACCACGTACATCTATTTACAGGTAAAGCAATGTGGTTTAGTGCCAGACTATCTAGATCATTTTTTGGATAATACTTAAAGATAAATGCATCTAATGATTTTTGAGTAGCAACAAGATTACACTGATCACTGTCTATCACACAAAATTTGGTGATGTGTTATTATCTCCACTTTCTATTTAAGGCACTGGCATCTCAGAGGTTAAAGTACCTTGCCCCAGTCACACGGGGACTCAGTAGAAGGAACTACATTCTCACATAGTCTTTCTGACTTTTCTCACCTCTCTCTATTGCCTATGAAATCATTTCCCACCTGGGCTCTAGGACTGTGGCTTTAGCCTGAATAAGTAATTCCACTCTGTTACTCTGTTTCCTTTCTCCAACTCCAGGTGTTTTTGCCTATTTTGAGGACAATAGCATGTTATTTCTCTTCTTTCACTCACATGCCCCAAAGTAAGTGTTAATTTTAAAAAGCTGTTTAGTTTTTCAAACATCTGAAAGTTATAAATATATGGATACTTGACACAACAGCCTTTCGTCTTTGCTAGCCAGTGATCTGCAAACTTTTAGAGGTGATCACAGAGGTTGGATGAAGTAAATAGATACGATTTGTGGCACACCATGTCAAAACCGAACAACTATGAAGAGTTTTCAGGGTAAATGGTGCTAACCAATAGCTAAACTCAGCCAGTGAAGGCAGTATTTTTCCACAGAAAAGAAATATTAATTTGACTAAATGTTCCAAGACTTTGCTATAAAAACATAACTCAAGTACCCTGAATGGCACACAAAAAAGAGAAATGTAGCAGATAAAGCTATTCACAGCTAACTATATTAAAACCAGAAAGCGTGGAGTACATTCCTTTGTTTACTCTGTACTTTATAGTCTTTGTTCACGGCGAAAACAGCTGCACTTTCCAACTTTACATCAGAAACTTGTCTTCATTCTCTTGTGTTTGGGTAGCATTTGTGTATTTCTTCCTAGCTGTATTTATGTAAGCACATGTCCCTGTTTAGCCATATGAGCTCATGCATTGAAGTGCATCTGTCTGAGAAATTCTGTCTCCACATCTTCTGTGTGCATGACCTTGTGAGTGCTGGATTTGGAGCGTGTGGATGAGCCTAAGGACAACAGAAGGGCACACGTGGGCCTGTTTGCATGCGTAGGTGAAGTATGATTCTGCGTGTTATGTTTGTGTTTTTGCAGATACGTGCATGTCTATATCTGTGGAGTTTTAAGAGGTTGCATGTGTGAGTAAATAAATGCATTTAAGTTCTTAAGGGTGTGTGTGTGTGTGTGTGTGTGTGTGCTGCACATGTGGAAGGAGCATGGGCACCTCCATGCATATCCTCTGTGATATGTGTGTGTCTGCATGTGCAAGCCCAGATATATACTCATATTTGTAGGAATGTGTGCCTGTGTGTTGTGTGAGTGTGGGGAATGTAAGGAGTCTGTCAGCAATGTCGAAGAATGGCAGAGTGTTACTGAAGGGGCTGTTTCTCAACTGCCATGCTTCACTGTCAGCAGGGAATCTGTTTCCAGATTCGGCTGCCGATTTGTCGTGCTGTTAATTGATGTCAAAGCTGTGTCTGCTGGGTCTGGCACTCATGCGGTAAAGTGAAATTTCCAAACAAGTCCAGACCCTCGTCAGCTGGTCCTAAGTTTACAAGGTGATTGAAAACAGGCATTCTTAACTAAATAAAAACAAAAAGGGATTGCATTTCTGTTGGTGGTTCATCTAGAGAGCCAGTTTGACAGGTCTGGATGTAACACATGTTCAGGTAGCTTAGTGGGGGTGAGGACACCTTGGGAGTGGGTCCAAGAAATGGGTGGTGGTCAGCCACCCTCCAGCTGAAACAGCTTCTCAGAGCACCTTCCTAGACCCTGAGCAGCTACTAACAACTCAGAGCTTTCCCTTCCAAAGATTAGAATCCTATAACTGGGTGAATGACCATCCTGCAGACCTCTTCTTATTTAAATTTTAGGAAACTGTGGCCCAGAGAGAGAAGCCAACTTTTCTAATATAGTTAAGAGTTAGACTTCAGATTATAAACCAAATTAACAAAATGTGAAAAATTTGGAGTTCAGATTTTTTAACATGATGGAAATATTTTATCATAGTGCCACTATTGTATTAATTTTTTTTTCTTTTTTTATTGATTCATGATATTTGTATCTGTTTATGAGGTACATGTGATTTTCATACATGCATATATGAATAATGATCAAATCAGGGATTTACAATAAAGACACTCCTTATCACTTCAATGTGAACAACTGGTTCAAATCTCCCTTTGGAATACTATAGTAGTTTTGGCTAAAAACTTGTCTTTTTTTTTTACAATAACTTAGCTGATTAAGTTTTTAACTGTTTCGAGTCTGCGACATGTAGTATAGGTCACACTGATATACTTGACTAATCCTAATACAATGTTTAGAACACGAACCAAAGAACAGTTTGGCATCATAGAATTTAAAAAAATGAATTGATGGCCATTATGTGTGTGACCCTGGGCTGGGCAACAAGGTACAGAGGCCAAGTAAAGTCTTAAGAAGCTTACTTCGTTTCCTCCAAATCCCCTTCCAGCTGTGTTCCTCTGGTGCGAGAGCTTGACTTTTCTGCCAAATTAAAATTGAAATAGCAATTTGACATATTCAGCTGGTAAATTTTCCTTCAGGGATGAACAATATCCAGTGAGTAAAGTCAGCTATGCTGCTCAGACTTGTTTATAATTGCCAATGATTTAATTGAAACACAGCTGCAGGATTAAGAACACAATAATGTTTGTCCTTTTCCAGCATTTTTACATCATTTTTCCTCACTCAATTCTTGAATCAACTCCCTAAGACTGTTAATGAAGTTAATTAGTTAACATAGGTTAGGTTATGCTCTGCTAAACAATAGCATCCAAAACCCAGTGGGTCAACAAAAAAGCTAATTTCTTGGGCGAAATTTCTTGTTCACTGAAATACCAGGTATTGATTAATCCAGACACTTGTTGTATTATAATTCTACCATCTCAACACATGGTCACATGGTCTAAACTGGTCATAGGAAGAAAAGGACGTCACTCTCCATTAGAAATAGAATGCTACCACAGAGGCAACCTGCTTTGCATGAAAAAGACAGTGTGGTCTTATGGGTCAGAGTTTAAGGACCTGGGTTATGAACCCAGTTTTCCCTTAGCAGAAGTGGGCATTGATCATTATTTGAGTATCCTATTAGCCCCAGTATCTCCTTTAGTGAAATAAGAATAGCAATATTAGCCTCACATTTAAAGAAACAATGTGTTGAAAGCTCTTTGAAAATTACATAATGCTAAACAAAAATAAATTGTTCTTATTAAGTGATAAAAACCTCCTCTATTAAGTTTGCTGTGATGGTCAATTTTATATGTCAACAAGGCTAGGCTACATATAGTACCCAGTTACCCAATCAGATGGCAATGTAAGTGTGCTATAAAGGAACTTTTATAGATACTGTTACAATCAATAATAGTACACCTGGGGTAAATCACATCCTTGGTACTCTGGGTAGGCCTGATTGAATCAGTCGAAAGGCCTAAGAACACAACTGAGGCTTCCTTGAGGAAGAAGAAACTTCCTTTGTGGACGGCAGTTTTGGTTTATGCTGGTATGTTATGGCACTGCCTTCCTGATGGTTGCTTGTGTATTTCACACTTGTCTAGCCACCTCATCACAATCATGCTAGACAATATTTTGCAAAACATCATACACATATATGATATATTATACATTAACATATATTTTATATAATATCTGTATTTATCTATAGATAGCTAGGTAACCTTTTTTTTCTGTTTACCTATAGTTGCACCCTAACTGATCCAGTTGTTTCAACACAATATGGAGCTTCTTAAAGCATTTCAATGTAATTGTTTTAAGACTATAAAATTCAGAGCTGCCTCAAAACATAGAGAAAATTCATTTTTTCCCCTAAAATGTTGAGCAATATGACTAATGACACAATGCCCAACATGTCTCGATTTCTACATTAAAAGTTTCCAATGCAATGCAATAAGATTTCTGCACAAACAACTACAAGATAAATAATAAAACAAGTGCCATAAGAGTGAGGATGAGGGGAAAAGAAAACAATATTTTAAAATATTTATGTCCTATACAGTGAACTAGGATATTTAAATAGTTGATCACATTTAAAAAAACAATCGTCTCGTGATCTGTGTCATTGACAATTTTCAATGGAGGAAATTGAAGTCCAGATAATTTATGGAATTTTTTTTTCTGTGTTACACAAGAGGACAAGGAACCAAGAATTGAATTCAGGTCTTTCTGACTCCCAGGAGCATTTTTATGTGGTGGAGGTTAGAGGGCAAGTGACTGTGGGAGGGCTGGACAAGTTGTGTAACAAATCGTTGGGGAAATAGGACCCCTTCCACTGAAAGTGGTGTTTGTTTGCCCATGTTGTTTCCCACACATAGGAAAATTCTTTATTCTCTCTGCCAGCCTGAAACCTTCCAAGGAGCCAACGTGAGGAGCTAATTTTTCATGAAAACTTTATGCCCACCTCCCACCCATCAATATATTTTCCTGAGTCTCTTACATTTTGCACAATTTTTTTTTCCATGTGGCTATTGTTAGATAACTGAACTATTCTTGTATAGATGAGCCTTAGTACTTGTGGACAAACTGGTATAGGCATAGGTTTTTAGCTTATTCTTTAACTCAAAATTATTCTAACCCCAGCTCCGCTACCATCTATGTAACTTTGGACGAGTGGCAATATAGAGAGATTTCAAATTCTTCTAATGAAATAGGTGGGTTAAATAACCTTTACATCACATTACTAATCTAATATTCACTTATTATTTCAAGAAATATCTCTTCTGGGCCTATCATGCACCAGGAGGTCAGCTTGGTCTGTGGATATAATGGCCAACAATGCTGAGACAGAATTTAAGATACAATAGGGAAGATCTTAACAGGAATTAGACTTATGTTAATAATCAGTTTCAATGTATATAAACACACATATAACACCACTTAGTATTATACATTGTTTCACATGTGGTAGGAATCAATGAAAAAATGTCCTTTCATTCTGGCTCCCTCCCTCCCACTCTCTTTTGCACTACTCTGTGGGAACTGCCAATGTAATATGCTCTGGCTCATCAGCCGTTGCCCTCAATCCGAGATGATGTGTTACCTGTCCACAGGCAACAGATGAGACTGTCTGCCAAGCCCCCACTCTCTATACCACTGTGTCACCCTTTATCAACTTTTAGAGACAGATTCACAATCCTCAGTCGTTGCACAGACTTGAAAGCATTGTTATTATTTACACTTAGTCTCTTCCCACTTGCTCTGGAAAAAAAATGGTTTGTAGTCAAACAGAAGGAAAACCAAAATTTGCATGCTCTGTCAATCTTCCTGTCTCCTTAGGCAGTGAGATTTATAAGAGCAGAAAACAGTAGTAGAAGGATCACTAGAAAGGGAGCTAGATGACTGGTTTCTAGGTTAAAGAGAATGATTTAAGAACATGTGCTCTGTGCATGAAAAGTTCTATATACATGTCAAACATCTTTATTTTCTTATTATTAAATATAATATTATCATTATTATTAGAGTATGATGTATTATTTTATAAATATCTTAAATATATAATATATTATTAAGCATAATCTAATCACTGTATATTTTATATAAATATAATCAATATAATATTGAACTATTATTATATTTTATTATTTTTTAAAGGTAGGTTTTTGTAGCCATGACTAGTATATGTGCTTGAGAATGTCACCTCAGTTCACCTCAGTTCACTCTCCTGTAGAATGGTAGGATTTAAATAAATGTCATTACCAATCTAATGTTTATCTCAAAGATGTCTATTTACTTAAAAACATAGCTACCTTTTAATTTTGAACAGCACTAATAGGTGATAGAGAATATCTGTTGGTATTAGAGAGTAGAGTAAATACAACTAATAGAATTCTAATAGATGTACACATTAATGGGAAATAATTGTGCTAAATAAGATAGAGGCATGTTTTTGTCATAGTTGTTCCAAATTTGGACCTCATCCTTGATATCAATAATCACTGCTTTCACTGTCTTTTCTTTTCCTAGTGTTGCTTGCCTTGTAAGGTGGAATCTCACCATGTTTCCAACATGGCAACCCCAGTTCCCGTCATCACACCTGGAAGCAAAAGTTGGAGGTCATCACCCTACCCTCATCCTCTCAAAGGCTTATTTTTTCAAGAGTGAAAACTTGCCCCCATAAGTGTCCTCAGTAGACTTTCCCTTGTGTTGCATTCTAGAATCATGTGACATTATCAGGAAAAATATCGGCACCGTTTTAACTCAATCAAGATCCACTCCTCGAGTGGGAAAGAAGGCTGAACTCTCCTGAAGCCAAGCCTGGCTGACATTGCCTCACTGGGGCCAGAACAGCAAAGAAAGGAGGTCTGTTTGGAGGCTACCGATGGTGTCAGTAACTGTCCGCTGATTTGTACCTCTCCCTCAGGCTCTCAGATCATTCTTCCACCCATCTTCCTCAAGTCATTTCATGTCTGTTTCTAAAACAAAGTTTAAATGGAGTCACATCTACCTAACCTGACTACACAGGGTTTTGAAAAAGAATAAATTACCATCGAAAATGAACATATGCATGGAGATAGGCACACATAATTTATATAAATGTGTATGGATGCGTACATAAATTAGAGATGTATTAATATAAACAATATATGTATTGGTTATAAATGTTGAAATATTATACTTATATACACTAGGTGTGGAAAATGAATATCCCATATTATAGTAGAAATACTTTAAAGAGAATTATTGAGATTATATAAATCTATTCAAGTAAGGGTATATGTATAGAGGGTATATGTATTCATTTGTGTATTACATATAAGTAACATATGTGGATACATGTGTGGGGAGTATGTGAGAGACAGAAAAAAAATTCTTGGTTTTCTGTCAGCTCTAGTCAATTCTTGTAGTGGGATGCATTTTTGCATGCTTCTCATTGCAGCTTCCAAACTATTTCTTCACTAGCTATAAAAAAAAAAGCTCCTTTTAATTTTGCATCATTAAGCTTTATCACCCATTACCCTCTTCTTTCTTTATTGCTGTCGTCAACTCCTCACCAATCAGTAACCCTTATTCATTGATGTCTTTAGCATCTGGCATCCTGTCTTCCTCTACCAATAACTCTTGTTAACGTTATTAGTGGTCTTAACCACAATCGTGAGGCTATAGTTCAATACCCTGGAATGCATCTTCTTGACATTCCAGCCCCAATGACCTTGGCACTCTCCTTCCCATTTTTTCTGATGCACACTTCCACAGCCTTGCACTGAATCTCATTGCATCCATAACTGCTCAGCCTTTAAGATATCTATTTTAAAGGACCCATTTTCTGACAACCATTTTATAAGAAACCATACTTTGTAAATAAGTTTGTTTTATCCTATTCCAGAAAACTATTTTACATATTTGTATCCCTTCTAAAAAATTCAGCATTCTCCATGTCCACACACAATGGTAATGAATGACCATAGCTAATAATGCATGACACCAATAATCTCAGCATGATTTTATCTTCCCATCACCAAGATTCTGGCCTATCTGCGTATGTACTCATGTTCTCACCCTTCTATCCTGTTAACACATATGCACTTTCTGGTCTTTCTATTACCAGCCTTTCTATTCTCCTTACCTCAATTTGTTCACAACTAAAATTATCCATTATCTTCTTTATATTCTGTATTATTTTATATGCTTTTCTAAAAAATAAATCATTATCTTCTCCACTTCCCACTGATATAGTTCCCTCCTCTTGTTCAGCACTTAGTTAGACTGGATCACTTGTCTGGTGGGGTAAGCCTGACCTTCATACTGAATCCCTGAGCCTTTGGTTGCTTTGTCTTTTCAGGCTTTTTGTTGCAGTTTTCTATTCACTATTATCTCTAAGCAGCTGACAATATCCCAGCGAATCCTCTGCAATTCAGACATACCCTCTCCCATCTTACATTGCATAGCAGATGTCCAAACTCCTCATCAGATTCAAGATCCAATAATCCCACTATTATAATAAAACTCCTTTCTTGCCCGATGTTTGCCTGCCATTAGGACCCCAAATTTACCAGGTGGTAATGTACCTTCCAGGTCAGCAGAACTTTTAGTGGTTTAACCCCAACCTCTTGGAACGAGGCATTCTAATCTATCAGAGCCTAAAGGTATAGAAAAGTAATCACTCATTCACTTCATTTCTTGGTTTCCAGATCTGCATATTCTACCTAGTGGGGACATAGAACTGTAAGTTAGCCACAATTTCAGTGGTTATACTGTATCCTGGCAGAGCATACTCCAGTCCCACAACATGCCATTCCAAAGCTAGAGTTTTAACCGAGACTTTAGTAGGCCACTGCATTATTCTTTTAATTCAACTTCTTTGGGATGATGTAGCAACATAGAGTAGAACCAGTACATTTTATAGAAATAGACACATTGTTTCAAACTGTGCTGAGAAAACGGGTGTGGGGGGATGACATTGACATATATTAGTCCATGTTATTAAATTAGTCATTAATGAAGTCCTCTTATAGTGACCAGGAAGGAAGGGAATAATATACTATCTGGAGTATTTATTAAGTCTGGTAGAGACTATAAATACTGTCCCCTTCAGAGTGGAAAGACACCAATAAAATTAACTCGTACCCCATGTCTGGGTGCTTTCCTCAAGTAATGGTCTAGTCTCTTTGCTGACAGATCAGACATTAAGCAACAACAGCTGAATCCACCTTGGTGAAAGGAAGCCCATGCTCCATTCCTGACACCACGATTGCTTCTTTCCTAATTTTATTGCTCAAGCTAAGGAAGGGGTCACATATAATCCACTGGACAAGTCATCTCCTCCATATGATTAATAAATTCCTGCTCTGCAGGGGGTACTCTCTAGTTGTCTCTCTAGTGGACACTCTCAGTATCAAGGATCTTCATATCCCGTCCTCATTCTTTTAGGTTCATTTTCATGCCTCTTCTCCAGACCATTTTGCTTCTAATGTTCCACACTTATTTCTTCCAGATCCCTGAGCAACAACGGAAGATATTCATCACAGCCCAGGAGTCCATGTATATCTTCACTTCAGGCTACTCCTCCACCCTGACAAACTGAGCAGCCAGATGCACTGCCTGTATACCTGCCTGAACTCCACTGAAAGGATTTACCCTTACCTTTGTCCTTGCAGCATGGTGGGCAGGGACATGCCGAAGCATAGATCCATTTTTGGTTTGTGTCAAATGCATGAATCAGGCCTGAGTTTTTCTTCCTCTGTCAGCTCATTGCAGGGAACACTTTATGAGACCACAGGTGTTAGATGAGGAACAGGCATCTGTGAAACAGAGGTAGGTATCATAAACATCAGGACCATCTGCTCAGTCCCAATTTCAAATATATCGATTCCATCATATGAAATGTGATGCTGTGCTGGCCCAAACTTATGACTTGGTCAGCCTGAAAACACCAGGTTTATGAGGGACAGCTGCATTTGCACGGTCACTTAATGTCCCATGATCAGACACAGTCTGTACTAGAGCCTGTTAACGTGACAGGGGCTGTTTTTCAAGTACTGAAGGCCAAATCCTCAGAGTCTGCATTGTGACTTTCCTATTGAAGCTTGTGAGAGCCTCAGCACAGCATTTGTTTTTCTACCAAACATATCTGTAGCACCAGAGGATGTTCTAGTCATTTCTCTTGAGCTCCAGGGCAGCTTTCACTGAAATTTGGATCCACTGAAAAGCCATGTTTCTGGGGGATTCACTTAAATCTTATAGCTTTGTCTGTAACATTTCACACAGGTCAAAGAAGTATTCCACAGGGAGGTAAATGTTGGTTTCAAAATCCAAAGTGACCCAACAAGCACCACACATCTTCGTGGCTGGGGTTTAAATGAAATAATGTGTTCTTTATTTTAGACAGAGATCTTAGCATGCCCCATACCGCTGGCTCCCTAAAACCTTTGTCTGAATCTTTGTAGTTCTTTTCTCCCACTCTCTGGAACACATGTATTTTACAATTGAAGCCAGATAAACTGTCAGTTACTGCATACCAAATCAATTTGATAGTCTATGGAATGTCAAAATAATCAATGCTGTGCTTGCTATAATTGTGATGAAGATGAGAGTTAACCCCATGATAAGGTGTAATGAAGCTTTCGTTGCAAGGGTTGTTTCCATTTAAAAGTGAAAGTATCTTTGTTTTTCTATATTGTTGGGGATAGAAAAAAATGCATTTGTTAGATAATTAGCTACGTATCAAATGCCTGAAGCTGTGTTCCATGTGCTCCACGAAGAATACCACAAGTATAGCAGCTGAGATTGAGGCTACCAATATCTCCTGTGGTCAATCTAGCAATGACCAAACAGGTAAATTATAAACTAATAATGAGGGAATCACAACTCTTATATCATTTAAGTCTTTGAAGGTGGCACTAATTTCTGTGAAATTTTGCTAGGATGTAGCATTGTTCTGTTTTACTGTTTTGCCCATGAATGGGGGTGGGTATTTTCAAGGAATTATACTTGTCCATTCTGCTATATGGCTTTTCTACAAGGTTCATGGGAAAAATGTAAGGGTTCTTCTAGCTGCTAATTCTATCCATTCCAGCTGTATGCTGAGGACCAAAGAATTAACCACAGGGTGGAAGTGAAGACCTATTGGATCCACTGTGAAGTAGGTTTACAATAGCTTTGGATATAGTACCTGGCTCCATATGTTTCCACTTTAACAATAGGGCCCAGTAGTGTTTGCGAAAGTCTGGTATCAGTATCAATCCAGACCTTTAGTACACCAGCCTTTCAAAAAAATTTTTTCTTTTGGGGATACAGTCTCACTCTGTTGCCTGGGCTAGAGTGTGGTGGCGTCAGCCTAGCTCACAGCAACCTCAAACTCCTGGGCTCAAGCGATCCTCCTGCCTCAGCCTCCCAAGTAGCTGGGACTACAGGCATGCGCCACCATGCCCGGCTAATTTTTTCTGTATATAGTTTTAGTTGTCCAGCTAATTTCTTTCTATTTTTTTTTTTAGTAGAGACAGCGTCTCTCTCTTGCTCAGGCTGGTCTCCAACTCCTGAGCTCAGAAGATCTGCCGGCCTCACCTCCCAAAGTGCTAGGATTACAAGTGTGAGCCACTGTGCTTGGCCTCTTCAAAGTCTTTGTGACTGGAATAGAGTTATTCCTTATTTCTAAAATAAAGTTAATCTGTTAAATGGCTGCAGTCTAACGCTGAGGAACTATGGGTACCATTTTCTTCACTTGCTAGAGCATCTTGGGCAAGCTCCCTTCCCTCAATGGACTTAGGTTATAATCAAAATGCCCTGCTAATTCTCCTATGTTAAAAAAGGAACCCGTAAATGCTGATGTGGCCATAGCTGGTAGAAATAGAGAGTCTTTAACTTCAAACAGCTTGTATGTTTGAATGCCAGAGAAATGCTGGAAGCGTGACAGAAACACAGTAGGATGGAAGCTGTATAGACAAATTGTATTATGCGTTGAATACCTCTAACTGCAGTTAGTTATAGCATATTGCTTATAACAGTGATATGTGATGATATATAAATTACTGATAATTAATTTTATAAATCTATTAATTCACATTATGTTTTTACCAGATAAACTATTATTACATTTGTGTATATATAGTTTTACAGGTTATGCTCATGAAATAATATACAATTTTAATTTTAACCTTATTTAAATATGAAAATATTTTTCTCTAGGGAATATGTCATAATAACAAAGATTTTTTATATTTGAAGAGATCTTTGTATTTTATTTTTCATTTTTTAAGTTCATTATCTTATTTAATACTGCTTAGAAACACCAGGGAAGTAAGAAAAATGAAACTCAGAGAGGTTTTGTGATTTTTTTTCTTCTCAAGCTACACAATAGCCAAGAAGACTAAAGATCAGAATATCTGATAAACAGTCATAATACTTTCTCTAGGTCACACCATTTGCTTTTAAGGAAAAAGTGGATAATTTTTATTTTAAAGCTTTAGGCGTTTTTCAATGTATTCCTGGAAGATATAACTCTCCTTCTTGCCTATTGAAGTTAGGATTTATTTTCTTTATCATAAATTATATAAAAAGAAATGAATTTTTATTCACTGATTGCCTTTCTTCTTGGTGAAAGTCCATTCTATATTTAGTAGACATCTTTTTGATAACAGTGCCATTTGGTTTTGATATTCCTTTTAGTTATATTTATATTCCTAAAAGCCAAATTCATCAGCAACTACGAATAAAGTCACCATCATCATCACTCACAACATTATTTTCGCCAAGTGCAAAATATAAGCAATGGCTTGGCCAAAACATATTGATCGTATTTCTTTGGAAAATCATGAAACTTCCTCTGAGATACACTATTTGTCATAACTCTATTTTTAGCCAAGAATAAAGAATAACTGATAACATGAAATATGGTAGGACATAATTGGCAAATGGAGAGCGTTTTGTAGAAATCACTCAAAGTGTTTTGAATTTCATTTCTTGTCATGGTTTATTTAACACTAGCTGAGCACTCAAGAGTCATGCACAAAAGATTGATGATCTTTTAGAGCAATTCCTAAGTGTAATATTATGTCTTAAAGAATTATGCCACTCTTTTTAAGGGTGCTGAGAAGGATGTTAGGAGGCATCAATAACAATTTAAGAATTACTAACCATCTGCATTTTGTAAATCAAGTAGACAGAGGGTTTCCCCATATAATCCCTAAATGAATTACATGATCCCAAAAGACATTTACTAAGTATTTGTATAACTGTACAGTTTGTTATTGAAAGGTAATGAATTTGTGAAAATTCCTATGTGTCCCAAGAAGAAGAATGAAATAGAAATAATGCAAGGATCTATCCAGGGGAGAATTTGTAAGTTTGGCATTGGCATCGGCATTTATGTTGGTATTTCCTAAAGAATCATTTTTTCCCCTCTGGATAGGGAAGTAATAAATGGTCTGTCCACTGAGTGTTGTTCTAAATAGTTCTCCTATGTCCTAAAAAACGTATGAGGCTCTCTCAGTACATATGTTACCTCCAGGAAAGAATTTAGTCATTGAGAAGCTTTAGCTCTTAGAAACTTAAGAAGAAGTTGGCATTTATCATAAATGTCCTGCCTGCTTTTAAACACCATTCTCATCTTTCTTTCTTCCTCTTTTTCTATTTCTTTATTTTTTTCTTGCTTTCAGTGCTGTTTTTATCTTCTCTTCAGGCGGCATAATATTGTGAAATTAGTGTAGGTTTAAATCAGAAAACATAATTGGAGTCCTGGATCTTGTATTCATTATTAGCTCTGAAGGTATGGGAAAGTTATTGGGCCTCGCTGTGTCTCAACTTTTTATTCATAAAATTAGGATAATAGTAGTACTCAGGAGCAATACCCTAATTTGAATGCAACTATTATCATTAAACATGTTAATCCTTCTGAATCAGAGACTTCTCTTTTTTAAAAATGGGAAAATATATACAGATGCCCCTTGACTTACCATAATGTCTCAATTATGTTATGTCTCAATTAACCCATTTTAAGTTGAAAATATTATATGTCAATGCAGAAGTCAAGAGTCATTGCCAGACTGGCTGTTAGCTGCTGGGGAATAGAGACCCATGTGGATCAATCTTTCCTTCAAAGCTTGAAGAGTCTAGTGAAAGAAAAATGTGCACACACATGCACACACACACTACCGTGAGGCTGAATAAGGTGTAAACCTAGCTAAAAGGAAGTTACAGTTAGGTGCTAGAGGAACTCAGAGAAGGGGAAAATGCCAAAATATGGTTAGCAGAAAGATCTTATGAATAAGATGATATTTGAACTGTGCAGTAAAGGCCAATTGTATTAAATCTTGTTGAAATGGAAGAGACAAGCAGCTGTCACAAGAAAACTACGATGAAAATGTTGGAGAGAAACAATTGCAAGGGAAAATAGCACATATAAGATAAACAGAAACTTTCTTTTAACTAGAAGCTTGTATATTCATGGAAAATTAGCTCTTAAGATGGGTTTTATCCAGAAGACATGGGAGAGCTACTACAAGTTTTAAAGCTAGGGTGTGGTGTTATCAGAACTGTGCGTTAACAAGAAGCCTTATTCTTTGGTCCAAGTTCAAGTATAACCTTAGGAGTTGTGGGTGACTCTTAAGTCAGCCTGCCCAGGGTGATGCTCAAGTGTGTGTTTGCCACTAAGCATCTCCTCCTGTCAGCCCCATGGGGCAGCCCAGCACTCTCCTAGGCCTTTCCTTCTCCAGAATTTATCTGCATACAGGACTCCTTGCCTTTCCCACATCCCACATATCTGCCCACCCATGTTCTTCTGCTTCTTTCTATATCATCCATCAAGAATGTTGTTTGCCACCTTACAACATTTACAGCTCAATGCAATGCTCTGCAATGCCTTCTAAGATCCTCTAGAGAGAGTCTGCTGCCTACCCACTTGCATTTGCCTGAAGCTCTTCCTGAAACTTTACAGGGGCAGATGTCACAAGGTAGTCAGTTTATTGATTTGTGTGCATGTCTATTTCTTCAAGAGTACCGTGAGGTTCTTTGTTTTTGCTTCTTTCTTATAAGTCTACTTTACTTCACTTTATCACTAACAGGCACAATATTAAGGTTATGATGTATAATATTGCTAATGTTGAACACCAGAGAATCTAATTTGAACTAATTGCTAAAATGCTCTATCCTCTTAAGGTCCACGTATTTATACTACGGCATTCTTTAAATCGGCCAATGCTATATGGCTATAATTGTCTTGCTATATTAATTTATTTCTTAAGTAAATATTTAATGAAAGAAAGTCAGATTATATGATTATCAATAGACCTATACTCCGGTACTAGTTCTTCCCCTAAGTAGAAATATTACCTTAGACAAATCATTTAAAATTTCTAAACCTGAGTTTTCTAGCTGTGAATTGAAATGTCGCATGCTCTCGATAATTTTTTTCAGTTCTAACTTGTGATAATATGTACTGTGCTATGCACAACGAACTGTTCTTATAACTTTAAGAATAAGACAAAAAACTGTTGAAGTTTGGAGAAACCTCATAAGGCCCTCATCCTGCCCTCCAGATTACAGACCATCTAGCACCCAGGAGCTAGGTAGAGATTAAAATACATAATCCACTTTACTTCTTGTATATCTCAATTAGAAAATGCAGCCTGGACTTTACTAAGAATAGGGATTCTTATCACCTCCTCCTGTTGTGGATGGAAATTCAAAAGGACTGCAGGAAGTTTATTACGTCATAGCAGAAGGAGATTAGGAAATGTGCTAACCTTGTGTATAGATTCCTTTAGAGAAAGCCCAAGGTACAAACGCACATTACCTCTAACTCTGATCAACAGTGTAGCCAACAAATATACAGCTTTCCCACATACCAGTACCTCTGTCTATGCTGCTGAAAGTAATGAGTAATGGGTAGCAAGAAGAAAGAAAGAATACATCCCAATATTTTTCTGGAGAGGTGGAATGACTGAGAAGAATGCGTATTTATAAGCAAAGAACAACATAAGGTAAAGATCATCCTTCCCCAACATCATTATCAACAAGCACACATATACACCCAAAATATGCTCTACAGAATGCATGTAGTAAAGTTGGTATTAACAGAAATTATCAAGTGTGCTGTTCTTTGCAACCTAGCATCAAAAGATGTCACTGAGATTTAGGAGTCATAGATATCCATTTGCCCCTTGAAGCATTAATCTTCTGCTCTCATTTCTACCTCATGTAATTTTTATTATTAAAAAAAATAAAAAAACTAAGAGGTTCAAAAGTATATTCATTGGTTCAGCTTTCCAAACTCATATATCTTGTGGTAGAAATGTTAACTGAACATGGCTCAAAGGCAGAAAATTATGTGTTGAAATAATAAATCCTTCAATGTCTTCTTTCTGTCCCTGAACAAATAAATAAATCCGAAAACAATGATGTGATCTCTTTCTCTACTTCCCTGGACAACACTTCCATGTATTTTTTCACATGTTCCTTCTTTGGTATATAATGTTCTTCTTTATCTTGCCTGCCTATAAGTCCACAAAGCTAAAGCAGTCTTCTCACTCATAGGTACAAATCTCTCCCAGCCTCGGCTATATTTTTTCTGATGCCTAAACTAATTAAAAAGCAGTCTCTCTCTCTCTCTCTCTCTCTCTCTCTCTCTCTCTCTCTCTCTCTCTCTCTCCCTCTCTCTCCTCTCTCTCCTCCCTCTCTTTTTTCTCTCACTTCTTCTCCCTCCCAATTCTCCTTGTTGCATCTTCTAGATTCTTCTCTTAAAGATTCATCACACTATATTATAATTTTAGTTTTTCTCCCAGATCACTAGTTCCTGCAGTGTTCAAGATAAGAGATATGTATCAAATGCATATGAGGTACCCAATGATTCTTTGTCAAATGAATGAATAATAGATGTTTTTAAAGAAATTTTGTAGAGGTATGCCCTTCCCCTCCACAATGCTCATCACATCCCTCAGATGTGGGTCTAACCCTAGCTAGGGAGAGGCAAAAATATAAAATGCAACCAAAATGCTTGTACTCTCATATTTTCTTCAAATTAAAAAAAGAAGAAATTTTGTAGATTAAATTAAGTAGCTTGGCTTTATAAACAATTTTCTAAATCCAAATGTATTAAGGTTGAAATTCTAGAGAAGGGGAAACTGAGACAAGGATTTGACTGCAATTGGTTTATTTGTGGGAGTCATCCCAGGAACTATGGAATAGTCCTAAGGATCCCAACAAGACCATAGGTATGAGATGAAGAGAGGCATTGGTAAAAGACTGCAGTGGCATAGGGATCTGGACTATCAATTTATATGGATTACTTACACCCTCCTTCCCTTTCCAATTCCCAAGCTACCATTTTCTTAATATGATGTATTGCTTCAGTGTTCCCCTGACAATGTTCAGCTCATAATGAGTTTATTACATTGTGTGTTCATTAGATGTCTCATAGTTTAGTACAGTTTCTACTAAAGTCTAGTAGTTTCCCAAGAGCTGCTTTTCAAAAGGGAATAGTAATCTGGTGCAAAGAACACAGCTTTGCTTCAGAACTCTAGGGGTTTATAATGCGAACCTTTTGAGGTTTGTCAGGGAGTCAACGTGTTGTGGACCACCACAGATAAAACATGAATACATTTACCTCATTGAAGGTACTGATTTGAACCACTTCCTGAACTTACTGTGCAGGATTCTATCACTGTAACTTTACTCAAAACTGGCAGTCTGATGAGTTATCTGATAAATGAGTCAGGGCTATGTTACTAAAAATGGCACATACTGTCTTCAAAATCCAAAACAACCATCTAAACATTGCCCCAATTTTTTATTTGTAGGAAGCACAAAGTAAAATATCCTGAACTTTACTTTGAAAGAAATGTCCTAATATTTCTCAAACTATTAGACTCCTGAAAACGTCACAGATATGTCAGGCTCCTAAAACCTTACAGGCTTTAGTATCTCTCTCAGTATATACAGAGTACTGCCACTCTGTGGTCACCAGGTCAAATTAACATGATTGTCACTGGCATATTGCAGAGGCATAAGAACAATGATCCTTGGGCCATATGTAGCCTGCCACCTAAGTATATAAAGTTTTATTGGGACACAGTCATATCTATTAATTTATAATATCTATGGATGTTCAATGGCAAAGATTAGTAGTTTTAACGTGTCTGTGGCCTGAAAAGCATAAAACAGTTCCTACCTGTTTCTTTTTAAAAATTTTATTACTATTATTTTTATTTGAGATATTATGAGGATACAAAAGTTTTGGTTACATAACTGCTTTTTTACAGTTTGAATCAAAGTTATAAGTGTGCCCATCACCCAGATAGTGTGCATTGTACTTGTTAAGTCCTACTTGTCTCTTTACAGTAAACATTTGTTGAACTCGGGTATAATGGAATAGTGTAATGCACGACAACATGTTCAAATGATCAAGGTCCCTTCTACCTATCTATTAATACACTGTGACAAAGAGTGTGAAAGTGTACTGCTGCCTTTCCAAGTGAATGCTAACAATATCTGATTGCTCTTCCTGATAGGAATTGAAAAATGTAATTTTCTCAGATCAACAACTACATAGCAATAGACAGCAAGATGTGGTGATTTCTATACAGCTCCCACACAGAAACTATTATGGGGCTACCACTTTGTTACATTCTTTGCTACATTTATAACAGATTGCCATCAACTGTCAAGATCAACCCTTTTTGTGTACATATCAGTGAATTAAGCAGGGATGTAATGAGTAACACCAGTGTCATGTCCTTTAAGTTTCTAAGGATGGCATTAATCTCTGCCACTTCACAGAAGTCTTGTGATCTATAGTTAAGGGGGAATGGAGACAGTTTCACAAGCTTCCACTTTGACTTTATAATATATTAACTCTTTATCCACAGATGAGGGAATAATGAGTGGTCCTGCCAGCTGCAAAATATATCCATGACTGGTGTGCTTTCAGAAGCTGGAAGAATGACCCAGCGATTATGCACTCAGACAGAGGTGAAACATATTTGTGTTAGGAGTCTAATTATTATTTGTCCTCTTGAACATCCACAGTTTAAAAGAAGGGTTATATATATTCTTCTATCACCAGTGGTAGTTCAAATCTTGTATTCAATAATTCTCTGAACATGTAGATCAGGCATCCTCAAACTACGGGCCTCAGGCCACATGTGGGCCGCCTAGCACATTTATCTGGCCCTCCGCCACTGCCTGTCCTGCTTAGCAGCCGACTCATCCCGAGCCCACAGTGTGCACTCTCCAACAGTCTGAGGGACAGTGAACTGGCCCCCTGTTTAAAAAGTTTGAGGACCCCTGATCTAGATAGTCCTCTTTTTCCAGAGAACAGTTATATTTTTAAACAGTAGTATGTTGCTTTGGGGATACACAGCTTTTGTTCGTCATTGCTATGACATTACAAGACCATTCTTTATGCAGATATGGTCTTCTAGTCAATAGACTCTTGGGTCCAACAACTGACGTAGGTCTGGAAACTGGATAAGAAAGAGTGACTGACATCACCCTTCTGCATACCCGCTCTTATTTTAAAAAAAATATTTAAATAAAATATTATTCTTATTGGCCACCCATCTAGTTTGCCTCTTGAAATGCCATCTCTTGTTGACTTCTTGGATTTGAAGCCTGGAACAGTATTTTTGTCCAATTTATCTCTAATAACTATGTGCACCACTTGGCCTCAGCCATTCTTTTATCCTTCTCTGTTAACACCATTTTGACATCTCCTCTTCTTTACTTATAGGCCATCATTACTTCCAAGCTTTGAGGGACTAGTCCAAAAGCACTTATACTCAGGTTTATTTAAAACATCCCTATAAAGGTGTTAAATTCTAAATCACTGTAGAGTGTCCTCATATAAACAAAGTCTCCCACATCCGGCCATATATTATTCTGGGCTATCCACATCTATCCCCAAACATATTATCTTCTAATGATTCCTGATGATGTATATTGTCTACATGTTTTCACGATATACTCTTTCATCCTTGGACCATGCTGATACTCAATATTGGTTTAGAACAATGAAGGGAGGGGAGGACAAATCTTGAGAAGGGTAAGTATCACGTTCATTGGTGCTCACCTTGGGCAAAGCCCTTGTATGGTCTTCAGGCGATGAGAGTTTGTTCTTTAGTAAATAGTAGAAGTCCATGCTGCCCACCTAGAGGGTTTGGGGAAATCTTAAGATGCAAGTTTGGGACATCTGACCAGTGTTGCCACCTTGGTTCTTAGAGTTCTATTCTCTTCTTATCATGAATATAATTTTACTGTGGAATATTTGGTGGAGTTCTGAATGAAGCCTTCATCTCAACTCGGAGACCCTTATAATCAAACCTTGGTTCTGATATTTAGCAACATCTGTCTCCTAGCTAAAGATGAGGTCTTTATAAATATTGTCATTGAGGCTTACTTGCTTTTACAGTGTGCCCTAAGTTGACAGTTGGTAAACTGGGGCTAGAATTTTCTTCCTTCAGAGCTCTATGGTAATTGTTAACAGCCATATGTGGGAATTATTACATTTGCCCATGTCCCAGAAGCTAATACCTCTTTTTAAACTGATACTCCATCAACATCCATCATGGTTGATGGTCTTATTAACCTGACTTACTACCCGCTATGGTACTATGGTATCATCTGGCCATTTAGCAATGTAGTTCCAGAAACCTGTTTCTTGGTTTGTAATACTACTTGCAATTACCATAGGTTGTGTTTCCCTCAAAGCAGATGCTGATATAAGACTTATGAGTACAAATAGTCTAATTTGAGGGGGTGACAGGTTGCTTTAGTAGGGAATGGGGAAGTAAAGCAAAGAAGAGAAGAATCTCGATACAATGTGTGCTAATGAATAGTTGCTACTGTGGTCAAACGGGGCTCAATGCCACTGGAAACCTCTGGGAAACTACACAAAAATGCTTTGGGATTGGACACACGCTATGTGACTAATACTGAGCTGGATGTGAACAAAATAGGAAATAAAATGTCTAAATCTTCAGGGAGAAATCTGAGACATTGAGTTTGATATGGATAACTGAAATGTCAGCCCATGAATAAAGGATTAAAATACTCACAGTTGCTATTCCAGAGATAAAGTCTAAGGAGAAAATACATTTTAAAAAATTATTACTTTCAAATATCAAATAGTGGATGACATCAAACACAAATAATACATAGGGCCTTATTATGAAAAGCATCATTTTCCTGTTCTATCCCTCCCCATTAGTGATCTTGCTGTCCAAGATGCCTACTATCAACAATTTATGTATTTAGTTCTTAGGGTGGTTACTTACATAAATGTATATTACCTTGAAAAATATTGCCTTAGTAACAGCTATTTGTGTTCCATCACTTGCCATATCCTATTCCTCTTCCTCCCGATTTTTAATAGTATAATTTTTGCTTACTTCTTGTATTTAGTTGACCTTGAAATTTTAAATATATTTAAATATGTATTAATATTGTATAAATTTTAGATAGCATCTCTTGGGTTGAAAATAATAGTGGCCCTATCCTTCTCTCAGAGGGAAGATATTTGATTCAAGTCTCTCAATGACATAATTTGACTTAGAGAATTAATAGATGTGTGCATTGACGAATCAGTCTGCTATTCAATGTAACACTAAAGGCATCAATGGAAAATAAAAACAAGCCCAAAGAGCAGCAGCAACAATAAAAATAAACAAAACAAACAGCAACAAAGGCAAAAATAGAAAATTAGTTCCACAACTAGCAAATATTCTCAGGCAGCTGTGAGGTATTTCTTTTAATCCTTTTCCTGACTATGTACATTCTATTGAATGATTTTGATGCTTTTCATGCATATGATGTTTTTATGCATGCTCTTTTCTTTGGCTCATAATGCTTGATATTAACTATACATAGAGTTTCTCTAAACTATTAGACAGAATTCTTAACTTCATACACTGACTTTCAAATTATAGTGATAATAATGAACATATTGTATCTATATATTCAAAAACCTCTAATAAAGCTATTGATAGAAGAGGAATTAGGAATCTTAGAAGAATAAGAATATCTCTAGACTGTGATTCTAAGCACCTGGATTTAGGCTTCTACTACTTCATTAATTAAAATTAATCTTAAAATCTTAAATGAACATTTAGTCCATGCCATCTTTATGCTAAGACTAGAAGAGGGAAGAAAGCACACGTTATATTCTCAAAAAAGAAAGTTATGCCAATATAAATATGTGATAAGTACAACAAAGAGGTAGAGGGAAATGTCCAAGAGAACTCAGAGATGGGTACCTTATACCAGTTCTGGTAGACCTGGAGGTTTTCTGGAGGCAGGAATATTTTTATTGAAGCCTAAAAATAAAATGGAGTTTTTAAAGAGAATTACAGTGGCTTATATGAAAAGAAAGAACATTTTTGGCAGAGATTATTCATTTTGGCCTAATGGTGAGACAGAGTGTGGTAAATTCACCAAATATACATAATTTAGTATATTTAAAGCAGTAATAATCAAACATTTTTTCTATAAAAAGGAAGACAGTAAATATTGTTGGATTTGCAACCTATTAATCTGTTGCAACTACTTTAATTAAAGCAGAAAGGTAGGCATAGACAACATGTATACAAATAGGCATGGCTATGCACTAATATAATTTTATTTATAAAAGCAGGCAGCAGACAGTAGTTTGCACACTCCTGGTTTAAAATGTAGAGGGAAAAGAAATTTTGAGCAATTTGGGGCTGCAGTAGCAAGCAGAAGATAGACTGTAAATAGTCTCAAATGGGAATGATTTAGGTCCTCCTTTCTCATTAAGGAGGGGTCATGGAAGCCTACCAGTAAGTCAAGGAGATTATCAGATCTGTAAGTTTCTCTTTCTCTTTCCAGTTATAAAGTCATGAGTAGATGAAAGAGGTGAGACTAAGAGCAGATAAAATAATTAGGCATCTTTTATAGAAACCAGTGCAAATAAGAATGAGCTAAAGTTAGCAGCAACAGTAAGAGCTGAGAGATGGGGATGCATTTAGGAGATGTTTAATAAGTGATTGATGAGTAGGGAGGAAGATGGTGAGGAAAATGATGCCAGGATAATGTCTTGGTTAACTGGGTGGATGTGAACATCACTAATTAAGAAAAGGAAGGTGGAAGGAGGCCAAGTTTGAAGATGAAGATAACACGTTTGATTTTGAATATGTTAACCTAGAGGGGATCATGGTTTTCCCAGTTGGAACTCCCTAGTGTATAATAAGGTTGACAGATCAAATACAGGGCACCCAGCTAAATCTGAATTTCATAAAAATGGATAATTACTAATAAATTATAAATATGCCCGAAATATTAAATGGGGCATGCTTATATTAAATAATTATTTGTTCTTTTTTTAATTTAACTGAAAATTCTATTTAGTTGTCTGATTATTCTGGCTTTTTATGTGCTAAGTATGGCAGCTCTATGAATGCATAGTTGCAGAAGATTTGTAATTAAGAGAGGGAGACATGGATATAAAATATAAATTTGGTGATAATCTACATACAGCTGATGATGAAAGCTGTGCTGCTAACCAGCTCTCTGACTCTGGCCAAGTTAACCTCATCTCACAGTTGTATAATTTGGAGATGATATTGACTGATTTTCTTTAGTCTTTTCTATTTTAAGACAATATGTAACTGTGAGTATACTTTCTTAAATATATTTCCTGTTATTATGATACCGTTAGGTACTATGAACACAATTTACAGCATTCTCTGCCACATTGAAATTTTAGGGAAGAATAAGTTATCATTTACATGCAAAAGTGTCTCTCACTCTGCTCTTTTCAATGTTTTCATAAAAATTAATAGCCAGCCATTCTGACATAGAAATGTTTATTTCTGTAATCCCGTTTTTTTTCTTTTTCATTCACTTTGGTCACAGTATGCCATACTTGGATCGCAAATTTTGATTTATACTCAAGTCACACTAGGGGATACTGATTCACCTGAACATATTTTATGTGCTATATTTCTGAATGTTGCAGTGGCCTACAAAACAACCATATTATTTCTCCCTATTTTTATTCTCAAGGGAACTTTATATTTGAGAAGACAATCCCATTCAATTCTCATGTAACCTTAAATCCCTATTCTAAATAGCCAGTCAGCAAAACATTACAGTCCCTTCTTCTATACCCTCACATGATGATATGAGGACCCAGAGCTCTACAGATTGAAAGATGATCATCAAACAATTAAATTACATTTTAATCATTTAATAATACTGACAGCTATGGCCAAATACATTGTGAGACATACAATATTGTTATCATTATCAACCGAGAAAGTAAAATTGAAGCTCAAAATGACTAAATGATTTACCAAGCCCACTACAAATATACAAACTAATATTAAACACACAAGTATTCTGGTCTCAAAGTTTGTTCTCTTTCCATTATACCATGTTATCCTTTATTGCTTTCATAGGCTTTCCTCAAAAATAAGTGGAGTCATCTCCAATGGAATGATGTAAAGAACATTAGGAGAAATCCAGAACACATTTAAAAAGAGAAATGCCAATTTTCTATCTTTCAGGGAGTTAGAATAGATTATCTGAAGACTTAGAAGTCAAGAATGGCTGGAAACAAATAATAACACACTATCTGGGGCATGGACATGCTTTTGAAGCTCTGACTCAGGCAAGGTAAAGACAGTATATGTAAACGAAACTTTTATACCACCGTAATATGCCAAAATACAAAAAAAGAATATATATATATATATAAAATTAAATATTATTGATTTAACTTGTATCCTAGTATGTTATTGATCAATCAATATGCATTTAGTTGTGAGTAATAGGTATTTTAAACAGTCTGGAAACTAGCTATGAAAACACTTGAAGGAGTTTTAGAAATTTAAATTGGAGAATAGGATAAAGGTGAGTCTGAACGTCACCTAGAAGGGTGGAGAGTAATTCTTTGTGGCCCCAAAAGGCAGAAGTAGGGACATGGGTTAATGGAAAAAGGGTAAGACAGAAAGAAGAAAGGGGAGGATGGGAAAGTCAGGTGATATCTAGTAAGCACCTTCTGTGCACCAAGGAATTTGAACTTGTAATTTCCATGCTTCTAGTAATTTACTCAGAGGTCCTGAGTTGAGAATTTGCTGGGTGTTATACTGCACTCAGTATGTGTTATACCTTCTAGTTACTTCTGTGCAAAAAAACGTGTGATTGTCTCAAAGAATCATAGACTGGTTCTCCCCATGCATTCCATTTCCCTCCCTATCCTTCCTCCTCCTCCTGCTCCTCTTCCTCCTCCTCCTCCTCCTCCTCCTCCTTCTACACTGGAATCAATACTATGAAGATGAGAGCCTGAAGCTGCCAGAAATGTCAGCTAGGGAAACTAAAAAATGGAAATATTAAACTCTCCTAAATTAAATTGTCATAAAAGACAACAGAGCTTGAAGGAGGGAAACAGAATGACAATTATTCATCTTTCTTCAAGGATTGGATATAGCAAAGACCGATTCTAGGAACACCTTTACATCTTGTAGATAGCTGAAAGTACATCTTTGAAGTGATGCTGGTTTGGGTATGCTCTTCATCATATATAACTAATTAACATAGGGTATGTCCTCTATATGTGCAATCTTCAGCTGAGTTGTCATTCCTTTTGTTTCTTGAACTCCAGGATCAACTCTAAAGTGCGAATCATCGCAACCCTCTGACATAATTGGTAAAACGGAAAGGTTTTTAATATTTGCAGGTAACAGTGTAGACAGAACACTGCCTCAAATCCCAAATCTATCATTAATTCAGACGTGTGATATTCCCATATACACTTCCAGAAATATGTTTAATGGAAGTAGTTTGGTATGTTGCTCTAGAGATAAAGAAAATAACTGTTGTCTTTTTCCAAAATGAGAATTTGCTAAAAACAAAATTGCATCCCACTCTTATAGTTTGTAAAGGTTCTTAAATAGGCACACTTGTTTTTATAGGATACAATTATTGTTTAATTGAGTCCACACTGGAGAAAAAAGAGGAAAACCTGTTTACTGATTCTCTTCTCTTCCATACCACTTTTGTGTTCTTAAGCAGTCATTTAATCTTTTGAAAATTAAATTTACTCATGTCTAAAATATAGCTAATAATAATTACTTTCTATTTTTTTAATATTGTGTATATGGATTTAGTTAGAACAGGATATTGTAGAGCCTAATGCAATAGCTACATCATACTGAAAGATCGATAAATTGGTTTCAATGGAGTGCTTCTCTAAGATAGAATAAAACTAAAAGTCTTTACAAAGGAAATCATTAATTGTGTCAAGATCATGGCTATTAGTTATAATGCATATTATTTTTCTGAGTGTAGGCATCAATGTAAGAAACTCTTCTCTCATTTTTACCACTGATTTCCCAGTATTTAGCACATTGGTTGGAACATAAAACATATTCAACCATTATTCCTGGAATGGATGGAATGAAGAACTCAAAATTTTTTTAAAAATTCATTTATATGATCCTCTAATTATTGTATTATTTTTTATTCATAGTAATACATAGGGAGACTTGCTCACCACTTTGGCATCAAAGGGCTGTGAAATATGCCAGTGAAGTAACCAGTCAGGAAGGAAAAGTTGATCGTGGCCATGACATCAGAGACATGGAAATAGTCTCAGAAATCATCAGCCAGTGCTCCTCAGGGTGCCCACAGACCTACTTTGCCCAGAAGAGTATAAACTTGAATGTATTGTTCAGAAGTAATTAAGAATAAATGAACCCTTTTTACTTTCAGATGTATTATAGCTTAGATAATAAATGATATGAGATCTGGGTACTATAACACAATTAAAAAATATAATAAACCTTGTCTATTATTTAGCAGCATGAATATTGCCAAGTAAGGGAAGCTCAGGCACTCATGACATGGCTCAACCTGTCATTGAACAACTTAAATACCAGAAAACTTATGTGTATCCTCACATTGTCCTTTAGCCACACATTATTGTCCTGTATAGTAAGATCAAATGAATATTTGTGAATATTAGGGAGGGAGTGAATATTAAGTGAATTAGGCAGGAAGTGAATATTATTAATATTAGTGAATATTTAAGGAACACTATATATCCCCATTACGTTTTCTCATCTTCACACAAGATATTCCTAGCTCCTTTAATTTTTTCATAGTTTGTTGTTTCCCAATTTCTTATTATGCTGGACACACTCTCATACTTGAATCCTAAGTCATCGATTAAAGCTCAGAATTTCAGGGTGTCTTTGTCTTTTCTTTCACTTTACACTTTAGCTCTTGCTTGTCTCTCTGCTTCTCTTTCACTTTGTGTCTTTTTCTTTCTTTTTGTTCCTCTCTTGTTCCCTTCTGTGTCTTATTCTTCCTCAATAAGTCATGCTCTTGAATTTTATCTCTAACATTGCTATTGTTACGTTTCTCTATCTTGCTCTTATGATACATATATCTGTCCCTCCCTCTCTTTCATTTTCACTCACTCCTCCTGACTTCTGATTTCTCTTTCTTCTCCTTTTCTTTCTTCTATTTCTCTCTTTCTCTCTGGAGCCAACAGTGGATGGCTAACCATGGCCCTGATATTAATATAGCACCACCTTCCTCCATTGTCATTGAATAACTGGCAGAATAGCAAGGGCAGACTGTCAAAACTAAAGTCTGAAATGTCAAATTTAAGAGTAACAGGCCTTGTTTTTATCTGTATTCTATTTCCATTTTCCTTCAGATCACATTGGGTTTTAAAATTCTATGAAACAACATTGCAGATTTTCCTGTTATCATCACACCTTGCATTCAGCAGAGCTGATCTCTGAAGAAAAAAAATGAATAATGAAGTTTCAGTGAGATTCTAAGTGTGAAATTAACCCAAATAGGAAAGGTTTGTATTCTGAAGAAGCCCGGAGGAATAAGAAGCATTAAATTGCAAAGGCAGAACTGACCTGCCACATAGTTAGACACTGTTTGGATGCTGAGAGGATACATTTAGAGGGGAAGATGTCAAAACTCAGCAGATTTTTAAACTTAAAGAGACTCTTCTTAAATTTGTGATTGGCTGAGTAGACCTGTTGAGGTTGAAAGGCGGGATTTGGGACTATACGTGAATCTCCACAGCGGTCTATTCAATAGATTTTAAAAGACACGTCACATAGTTAGTGCTCAGTAAGCTATTGCTGCTGTGCTAGGCCTTTCCATACATTTAAAACTTTTTTTATTTTGTACTACTTTCAGTCTTACAAAAGAGTTGCAAAAATGATATACAGAATTCCTATATACAGAAATACTAGTCGTTCTCACCTGAGTGTGATATTGTGCCTTCTCCCCTGAAGACATTGGACAATATTTGGATTCGTTTTTGGTTGTCACAGCTGAGGAAGGGGGTCTTACTGGCATCTAATGGCTAGATGGTGGGGATGCTGCTACACATCCCTTATAGGTACTTAAAAGACCTTTTATGACCTGACTAATCATCTGGCCTCACCACTAGCCACTCTCCTTCCCAATTCAGTCCTTAGACACCCCTTGCACACACTTTAAGCTAAAGTCCAATTGAGCAACAATATAGAGCAGCTTTCCAAACACACTGCCTTCTTTCAGGCCTACTAAATGTTCACAGGCTGATCTTTTACTGACTAGTGAGGTAACTGGTTGAAAAAGTCCTCTAGCTATTTAAAACAAGTGTGTCACCTCTTATATAATAAATATGCTCCCTCCCTAAGAAAAAAATGAGGTTTATTCTCCTTGGTTCTAACAATTGTAACCCCTACATGTATTCATTTGCCATTCTGTATTTTAATTATTTTTTTTTTCTCCTTTGAAAGTAACTTCTTTGAAAGCAGAGTCTAAGTCATAGTCTTTTCATGCATATCTAAGGGACAAAATAATATCAGTCATATTTTAGGTATCTAGTGAATTACATCTTAAATTTAGCCTAAATGAAATTGATTCTTTCTCGTGATAAAAAGTCATTAATTTGGATTCCAAAATTTAGATCTGAGAATCACTTTTTATAAAGCCTATTTATTTTCTATAAAAGGTTGTTTATAAATGCATTCCTATTACACAACTAACTCTACATTTTAAATATCAATTTCAGGGTAATTCTAATAATATTTTATTCATGGACATTGAAGTTAATTTTTATATAGTTTTTGTGTCTTTAAATATTATTCTTCCCTGTCTTTTTATAGCCATTTAAAATATAGAAAATAAATTTTAGTTCATAGATCATATACACACTAGCAGCGGCAAGTATTTGGTCTGTGGGCCATAGTTTTCCAAGCCCTGTTTCAAGGTGGTAGTATGAAAGGTTACACAGAACATCAGGAGAGAGAGCATTTACCTTTTTCTAGATCAAGTTTTTGATTTCTGAGATTTTCCTTCAAACAGGGGCATTAGACAAATATAACTGGTGAGAATATCAATGTATAACCAATATTTTAATTTTTTAACATGAACTTACTTGTCTAGCATCAACAGAAGTACCACAAGTTCTGTATTTCCAGAAGACTTTTAGAGCATATAGGATCAAGTGATAATTTTATCCACATCATATCTTTCCTGTCTTGACATTATCTTGTTTATAGCAGATGATATTGACTGAATTGTTTCTCTCTAAAATCTTTATGTTGAAGCCCTAAACCCAACACCTCGTAGGGTGACTGTATTGGAGATACATCCTTTAAAGAGATGATTATGTTAAAATGAGTCTTCTAGGGTGGAGCCCTAATACAATCTAATCCGTGCACTTATAAATGAGGAGATTAGGACATAGCAGAGAAATAATGGGGTGCACGTGCAGAGAGGGACGGCATTTGCAGAGGCAGCAGAAGGCAACACCGCTGAGGGAGAGAGCCCTCAGAAGAAGCCAATCAGCCAGGTCCTTGACCTTGAACTTCCGGCTTCCACAACTGTGAGAAGATGAATGTCTGTTGTTTAAGCCATCCAGTCTATGGTAATGTTATGCATCACTAGCAAATTAATGAAAGTGTAGATCCTCTCAAACTCTTCCTAGAACTTTTCTTTATGTACAGCTAACCTTCACTCTACCCAAAGGGAAGGTAGAGAGCACATATGGTTTCATCTCTGATTTCTGTGTATTTTATTTTCATGTGATTAACTCACTTTGGTGACATTATCTTAGAGTAAGTGCCTCTCTCCACTAAGACAACTCTAAGGAATGTGCACAGTGCAGCCTTGACAGGAGCTTTAATTATTCTTAATCTGATGCTGGTTTTGCTCATGGCTACCTTCACTTTGTACTTAAATGAACACAAACCATTCCATATCTCATTATGACTCTTTTCTACTTACGGGTCTCTTTTTTTCTCTAAATCTCTATAAGGTGTGGCTATATATCCTCCAAGGCTTAGCTTGCCCCACATAAATTCTCTTGAATTTAATTAGCTCCTTAATGATTTTTCTGTCCATGTGTATGTATATATGTACATGTGTGAACTTGTGTGTGAGTGTTCCACTCTGATCACTATTTCCCATTCAACACACAGCAAATATTATTGTAGTATTTATCACAGTGTGTATATACAGAGGAAAAGATATCCACATAAGTGAGTAAAAATAAAACAAGTTAAAGGGTTGAATTAAGGGAAGATTTTACATACAAATATTTCCCATGTCTGATTGATCTCATTAGTGGTCCAAATTCTTTACCTTTTTCTTTAATCATGCTCTTTGCCATATGTCTTTGCCCACAGTTGATGTGGGACATGAGAATAGGCCCAGTCCCAGTGGAGGCATCACCTGGCTGGCCATTCAGGTGCTTATGCAATAAGAGCTTTATTTTTGTTATGTGACTAGTTCCTTGTGGCTTATTTTTTATGCAGAAGTAATGTTGTGAAAGTTAATTGATATAAAGCTTTGGGGAATGTCATGCAGAATTGGACCAAAAACAAACACTTCACAGTTATGAAACACCATCCTTTCTTGTGGCCAAAGAAGTGAGGTGACCCAAGCATATGGTGGGAGTTTCACTAGGCCAAGGGACATTTTTAGGTAAAAGCTGAACTGCACATGCACTGTACCCAGATGTGTTAGTGTGAGAACACCACCTAACACTAAAGACTTTATGAAGCAAAGAGTCACATAGAAATGAAATAACGGGTCAGTAGATGAAGAACAGCAAGTAGATTCAAGAGCCCTAAATGGAAAGAAGGCATGGAAAAGAGTTTTTGACACAAAAAATAATGAGGCTTTAAGGAAAAGACTTTGAGTTTAGTATAAAATGGTAAAAGTGAGTCTAACCACCTAACCTCAGTGAGAATGGCTTGTATCAAGAAATCTCAAAACAACAAATGCTGGTGAGGATGTGGAGAGACAGGAACACTCTTACACTGCTGGTGGAACTGCAAATTAGTGCAACCTCTGTGGAAAAGAATTTGGGGATACGTCAAACAGCTAGAAATAGAAATACCATTCGACCCAGCAATAGCATTGTTAGGCATCTACCCAAAAGAGCATAAGAGCATAATTTATTCTATTATAAAGGCATCTGCACCCTAATGTTTATGGCAGCACAATTCACTATTGCAAGATCATGGAAACAACCCAAATGCTCTTCAATTCATGAGTGGATAATTAAAATTTGGCATATGCTCACAATGGAATATTACTCAAGTCTAAGAAATGACAGTGAGCTAGCACTGTTTATGCTATCCTGGTTTAAGCTTAAGCCCGTTATCCAAAGTGAGGTGACACAAGATCTGGAAAATGGGCTACACATATACTCGCCATCAAATTGGTACTGACTGACTAATACTATGGTGCTCAAATGGTGGTAGTGTTCACCAGGGATTCGGGGAGGGAGGGAGACTCACGTTTTAGGGTTGTGACAAGCATTGTGGGGTGGGGGGGACGGAATACCTCTAAGGCTTCTTAGGGAGAGGTAAAGATATACAATGCAACCAAAATGTAAAAAAAAAAAAAAAACACAAAATTTTTATCAGGTGGTGGGCAGGTGGGAGGGGGGAGGAAGGGAAGGATATATACTTACATAATGAGTGCAGTTCGCACCACCTGGGGGTTGGACATGCTTGATGTTCTGGCACGGCAGGGGGGAGGGGTGGCAGGAGCAATATATGTAACCCTAACAATATTTGAACCCCCATAATATGATAAAATAAAAGGAAAAAAATGAGTCTAAATATCCAAGAGCTTCTGGGTATGGCATAAACAGGCTGTTCCTCCCCTTGACTTTGGGTTAAAGTCCATGCTAATATTAACTCATGCAGCTGCCAAACACACAGTGTTGTCCGTACCATTTAATGGCAAAGCTGTCTGAAAATAACCTGGGGCTGAACTACATAAAGGCTCATTCTCTCAGTTATCTGAATTCGATAAGATCAGAGCAAACCAGCAGCCACTTGCTTGAACAATTCCCCTGACTCAGTATATTAAGTTCATCTAGGGGAGGCGGGGAGAAAACAAGAGTAGAACAACAATGATAATAGTAATAATGATGATAATATCAGCATTTATTGAGTTCTTCATGTTCCAGGCACAGTGAGTACTGAGAAATTCACCTGCATTATCCCAATAAATGATGCTAACACACTATAAGGATAAGTATTACTATTATCCTCATTAGTTTATCGTTAATGGAACTGAACCTTAAGAAGGTTAAGTAATTTACCTAAGGCCAATCAGCTAGTAAGCGAAGGGAAATAACCTTTAATAAACTTTCAGTTTAGCTTAAGTACTGTCAGAGAAGAAGTGATCAATAATTTTTAGAAGTTATAGCTGTCTTAAACCAAAGATGCTTGTTCTGGGTCTTTATGAATGTGTAGAAGAGTGCCAGGAGTCAGCTGGTGTGTCGTGGAAAAAAAAAGAACGCCATTTCTGGAGGAGAAGGAAGCCTTTACCAAGACACTAAGAGACATACTTTGAAATGTAAGACATTTGGTATCCCTGGGAATCACAGTGCAAGGTGGCGGCAGCAGCAAAAGATCATGTTGCAGAACATGCAAAAAAAAAAAAAAAAAAAAAAGGCAGTGGGGGGTGTCTTTTTGCCACATTTCCAAGTCTGGGTTTCATTTTATAAGCCATGAGGAGTCCTTGAAAGATTGTTATCTGGAAAATTTCATGGTCAGATTTAGATTTGAGTATGTTTGTTTGCTCTGACTGTGCCTGAATATGAGTGAGACCAGTTTAATTTTCACACATTAGGAATAAAATCAGCTCAACGTAAGTGAAATCTTTCCAAGTATATTCGACAAAATTCTACTAATACAGTGACCCTTTGAAATATTCTGGTCTGCGTACCAATAAAGTTGGCTGACAGAAATGTACCAGCTTCAGTGACTAGCATAAGGGGACATACAGTGTTAGACTCTAGGTCTATGAGAAAAAAAGATTTCACCTCTGAACTCCAACTGGCTTCACAGATGTAAACTTTCGCTTCTAAAATAGCAGGAGAAACAGTCATACAACTTCTAATGAAAAAATAAAAGTTTTCTCAGCTGAATTTTACACAATTTCAATGCTTCAAATTGCCAAAAATCTTCACTCACTGTTCGATTTCACAACCATTATGCAAAACTTTTTTTTAAAATTTAAGTTCTGAAAATTAATCCTCTCAGTATATTTCTTCCTCAGTGGAACTGGGACTCTCCTTTAAATTTAAAACCACTAAAATCTAGCTTGAAATATAAAACTACGGCAATTTTACAAATCTTGTTTTCATAATAAAATAATGAAATGAGGTTAGACACACACACATACATATTTTAGTGGGATGTAATTCCAAAAAAGGCATGAGCAGAACCCAAAAGCATCAAATGTTGACATACAGCTCTCTGCTTGTGTCACATGCATTCCTGCTATGTCCCTCAGGACTAACTGTGTATATACACACATGTAATTATAAATATATTATATATTTTATTTATATATAAATTATATCTATTATAAATTAAAAATAAAACATAAATTATATTATCTAAATTTTATATTATAATTCTATATTATTAATTGATTAATTATATGTGATTGCATATTATATATTTATCTACAATATATATTTAAATAAATATATATTTATAAAATACATATTTATAAAACTGTATATACATGTATATATAAAAAGCACACAGTGGGGGGAGGGGATGAGTATATACATAATGAGTGTGATGCGCACCAACTGGGGGATGGACATGCTTGAAGCTCTGACTCAGGGGGAGGGAGGTAAGGGCAATATATGTAACCTTAATATTTGTACCCCCATAATATGCTGAAAAAATAAATAAATAAAAAGCACATAAGAAGCACTTATTTACTAATTTCATAGCATATCTAGATACCTACCATGGGTCATAAGATATGCTAGACATCTGGAATATGATATAGCTAATAAGACAAACTAAATTCCTGCTCTCAGAGACTTAGTGCATTGTACACTTTAGTTAAGGCATGAATCCTGAATCCTTCTCTAGTGAGCAGGGCAGTATTACATACTACCCTAGAGAATGCACAGCCTCTTTAGTTTAAAGAAGTTATCTGCCCTGCACTCCCTTTCTCTTAGATCCTTTCTGGAAGACCAGTAAAGAATAGACCTTTTTGTAGAATGTCTTTATTACCTTTGGGTAGATGCCCAGTAATGGGATTGCTGGATCAAATAGTAGTTCTCCTTGTAGCTTTTTGAGGTATCTCCATATAACTTTCCACAAGGGTTGTTCTAGTTTGCAGTGCCACCAGCAATGTATGAGTGTTCCTATCTCTCTATATCCACACCAATATTTATTGTTTTGAGACTTTTTGATAAAAGCCATTCTCACTGGAGTTAAGTGATATCTCATTGTGGTTTTGATTTGCAATTCCCTGATGGTTAGACATTCTGAGCAGTTTTAATATGTTTGTTGGCCATTAGTCTGTCTTCTTCTTAAAAGTTTCTGTTCATGTCTTTTGCCCACTTTTTAATGGGTTGTTGGATTTTTTTTCTTGCTGCTTTTCCTGAGTTTTATATAGATTCTAGTTACCAGCCCTTTATTGGATGTGTAACATGCTAAAATTTTCTCCCATTCTGTAGGGTGTCTGTTTGCTCTTGCGATAGTTTCCATGGCTGTGCAGAAGTTTTTCAATTTGATCAGGTCCCATTTATTTATTTTTGTTGTTACTCTGATTGCCTTTGGGGTCTTCTTCATAAATTCTTTCCCTAGGTCAATGTCTATAAGCGTTTTTCCAACATTTTCTTCTGGAATTCTTAAGTTCGACACCTTAGGTTTAAGTTTGTTATGAGTTTATTTTTGTGAGAGGTGAGAGGTGTGGATCCTGTTTCAGTCTTCTACATGTGGCTATCCGATTTTCCCAGTACTATTTATTGAATAAGGATTCTTTTCCCTAGTGTATGTTTTTTTTCTGCTTTGTCAAAGATTAGATGAGTATATGAGGATGGTTTTATATCTGGGTTATCAGTTCTGTTCCATTGGTCTATTTCTCTGTTCTTGTGTCAGGGAGAGGAGTGCTGGTCTCAAGTCACCATGGGGTGCCCAAGCTGGATCATTGTCTCTCCACTTTGTCTGGGGGTTTGCCTCACTCTGCTAGAGTTTACCAGGCGGGTAGGAAGCTCACAGTCTGAGTATCCATCAGTCAGCTGTAGGGCCCTGAAAGGAAAGGTCCTGTTCCCTGCAGGTGCCTCCAGGTGGTGGCTAAGTTGTCTCTCTCAGCAGCCAAGCAGGCAGGGAGGGAGAGGCAAGGGGAGAATGAAGCCATATGGTGCCTACTTGGTAGGCTGGGTTCTGTGGGGCAGCTCCCTCCCAAGGGTGCTAGGAACCTGGTGCCCTGTCCACAAAAGGCTCATGGCTCACTGGTAAGCCATCTGTGGGCTGGTGTTAGCAGTTCTTTCCAGTAGCTAGGAAGCCCACCAGCAGTCTGAATTGCAAGGGAGGGGAAATTTAACTGCTGCACCTCCCCTTGTTGCTGGTCTCCAAGCCTCTTGGCATTTAGACCACGCTGATGCCTTTCTCCTTCCAGTTCTCCTCTGCAGCTTCTTCCCATGGAGTCTCCTATAGGTTCAGGCACCCTTCCCTCGGACCCTCGTCCCATCTATGTTTGTCTGCCTGTTTATTTTTTTCTCTTTCATCTAAAATCTGTCTTTCTTGCAGAGACACTCTGGCAGTTTTTCTAGTCTTCCATCTTTGTCAATCTGTTCAAGTCATAATAATTCTTGAAGGATGAGGCTTCTTGGGGAATTCTAAAACCATCTGCCCCTCCAGTGGTTGCTAGTATGCTGGCTTTTATAGGTCTCAATGCTGTGAGACTGCTAATTTTCAAGGCTACCACAGAGTTAAGGAAACACTGATAGGATTAGGGTAAACCGTAACACAACAAAATTTATTGTTCTTAGCCGGATTCAATGCATCTCTTAATAAAAACACACCTAGCTTGTTTAAAGCTTTTAGTTTTCATAGTTATAATAAAAGTAGATTTTGATCATTTTTTTCCAGTTTTATTATTTCTTTCATGAAAAAGTGTATTTTCAAACTTCATTTCCGCACTGCTTTGGAAATCTGTCCTCTAGGTGTTTTTCTGTTATCTATATGGAATTGAAAGTCCTCATGACAAAGATTAAAACCATATTCGTCAGGATAACTTTTACATCTGAGTCAAATCTGAATCTATACTCAATTTTGAGCTTCACACATCTCAGAATTTTAAACTTCATGGCTTACTTGTTATCCTATAGCACTATATAACAAATTTTAAAACAGGAATTATAAAATCTCCAATGACAAAAAAGTGCAAGGAAAGTCACAGTCTTATAGACCAATTAAATAAGAACTAATCAAAAGCTCATTGCATATATGGGAAAAGTGTTTATCCAATCTTCTAGCTTAGATTTCCTGGTACAGCAGTCTGAGAACAATGTTGAGAAGTATTATGAAATACATTTGAACTCAGTGGGGAAAATAATACATGGGCACTTACTAATGGCTGTCAGGCCTATGGAATTTTTACTCTCCCTGATTTAAACACCTGGACATGTGGAGAAGAGATGGTTTGATTCCTTCAAAGTCACTAGGAAATATAAGAGAAATGTGCACACATCTTGTAAGTCACACTAATAGGACCAGAGTGTACTTAAAAGGATGATCACATTCATGCCTCCTGGCCAAGTGTACATAAATACAGAATGATGATGATGATGATTCCATATTCTCTGCTTAGAAATTTTCTGTCTTGAGAACTAGACAGCAGAGTGATTAAAGTACTGGCTTTGAAATCATAAAGAGCCATATTTGAATTCTTCCCAACTTTATTTTTTATCCTGAAGCACTGTTGCAAGATTTTAAGATAAGTTATGTGAAACATCTAGCACAATGCCCACCACAAACTAACTGTGGTATGGTGTATACCTTGGGGTATGAAGGACTGAATATTTTACATAGCAATATGACATACCCATACTTTGCCAGTGTTTGTAACTTCAACAGCATTTGAGAGCACCTTTAAAACATGTGGAAGTGTGCTAGTGAGAGAGAGATTTACATGGGTGGGGAAAGAGGAAGTGAAGGTAAATAAGAAGGGACAAAGAAAAGATCTAGAGTAGAAGCAGACTTTCAACTAGCACTAAAGTTGAGGCAACACTTTAACACTAATTATGTGCGTTTGTGTGCATGTGCTGTGTTCGTATTAGATAGATACCCTCCATTATAGATATACAACCTTATGCATATACTAATAAGAGTGAAATTTATAGTGTTTGATAGCCTGTAATCCAATGGGGAGATTCAACTCATGAGAACGTATGCTAGGTATAGGTTGGAATAGGATCTTGGAGGCCACTACAAGCCCAGATATTATCTTTGATTGCTGGATTGCCAGATAGTCCAGTAGTTTTCAGGATGAGGCTAGGATGTCCTTGGAAGTAAAACACTGAGAGAGATGGTCAGAGCTGTGCCTAGTTAGCATTTGATTCATAAGCATTTTAATGTGTTAGCATTTTTTATGGCCAGTTAGCAATTGAATATGAATCCTAAACATAACTAGACCTGAGAAGCTATGGAGGCAACACTGAATTAAACATGATCAATATCCCCAAGAAACTTTCTCAAATAGCTTCAGAGGACAAGCTGCTAACATACAAGAAAAAAAAAAAATAGAATTAGAATAATAAGGTGTGGTGTAACCAGAGGTGAACTCAGAGGGCAAACCTTCCATAAAAGAATTGCCATTGAATTTAAAATGCAAGACAAACCAAAAGCAATGACAAAAGGAAAAATTAAACAGCATATACAAGAAACATTGTTCTCGACAATAGAAAGCCAGAATCAAGATGCCAGTTAGCAGTTTACAACCCTTGGCTTGCTGTATGGTGGACATGTGTCGGCATGATGGGGCAGAGGTAGAGAATACATTTGAGGAGTTACAGTTAATAAACCAATAGAAATAGCCAAATGTGGCCCATACCAGAAGGAAGTTAAACACGCATAGAAACAGGCATGGTGGAGCAAATGCTATGAGAGAGAAGAAATTCTCAGAGAGATAGGATTGAAAGAAACAGTGTGGGGGGCAGTCAAAACTAAATGTCAGAATAGGGCTAATCAATGTTGAAGACTTCTTCAGGAGATAGCGTTATGGAATGAAGAATGCAAAGCACATGTCAAGGACAGTGATTAGCTTAGATGAGAAAGGGCGAAGGGTGCAAAACATCATTTGTTGAGAACAGAAATAGTAAAAAATGATGAACATGTAGATGTTTTGAAGATTACATTTATTCTTTATCTTCATCAAAATCTTCTGAAGTGGGGGTGACTTGGTGTAATTATTTGGTGTTTTTAAGCCTTAGTTTTCTTACCTAAACCCTAGGATAATTATATCGGCTGGGGCGGGGACCTGAGGGAATGAAAGTTTGGTTAAGATCTGAGGGCTGAGAAGAAGCTGTTGTATGCAGAGTTGGTGAAACAGACAGCAGATGCCAAGACTGGAGGGTGTACGGACGACAGAGCCACTGCCGCTGGAGTCCTGGGAGTAATAGGGAGGAGGATGGAGTAATAAAGCATCCATTTCAGAGGGCTGACAGAAGCCTGCCAGAAGGCCATGCAAGGCCAAGTTGAAGAGATTCGATTGTATTTTAGGTGCATGAGGAATGTATTGATGAGTAGCAAGCAGAGTGTGCAATGTCCTGCTTATGTTATTAAGAAGTTTTGGAAACAGGTAGTAACAGAAGTTGCACAACATCAAGAATGCAGGCAATGGCACTGAATTGTATACTTAACAGTAGTTCAAATGGCAGTTTGTATGTGTTTTATCTCAATTCTAAAAATGTGAAAAATGTTTTTTTGTGGAAGAAATGTAGGGAACAAAGTTGAGAGGAAAGGAGCAGAAACTGAGAATGCAGATAAGATGGAGAAGGCTCCTCATTAAGCCCTCACAAACGCCACGATGTATAATGTCAAGCATTGTTTCCACATGTGGAAGCTGAGACCAGAGACATTCTGAGATCCCAAACATTGAAAGACATTCTAAAGCAAAGCTTGGAAAGAAACTTTCCCTCTTACCACTAAATTAAGAAATGTATTTGTTCCCAAACTCCTGCCCTTCACCCCCTCATTGCTTAATTGTGATGTTTAAATAAAACTTGCTTTTCATTTTGAGGTCTTAGATATGAATTGTCTTTTTTCAACTATGCATGAAAATTTCCACCAACAGAAATATTAACAGTTCTTTTATTATAACAGTGCAATTATGCCATATATAGCAGCAATTACAGCACATGCATTAAAATAGTCATCACATTGTCTGAAATTTCTGGCAGAAAAAGCAATTAAGATATTTTCTCATTTAAGTAGTAGTTATTCCACTATTCGTCACATTGGCTATTAAATGGATGCATTTTGATTTTTGAGATCAAAAACACTACAGAACACGAATTTTAAGATTTTCAAAAATTTGTAAATAAAAAAATGAAAGGTCTGTTTTGTGCACTCATGTCAGCCTCATTATTCTTTTTGCAATTCTTATAGTTAAGTAAAAAGAAATCTTTGCTACTTAAAGCTTTATAATGGAAGATTTGGAAAGATAAGTATAATCAGAGGAAAAGTATATCAGAATTGAAGTACCTTTGAGAATGCTGTAATCACATTGGGCAATTGAATGCATTTGACCAGAGAAAATTAATTCCAATGGCTAAGATTTAGGCATATTGGTATTATTCTAAAAAGCCCATAAAATCCCAAATTAGTTAAATGGAATTGTCTTAAATTTGCAATAATAATTTCAATAATTGGACCATGAAGGTAAATGCAAAGCAGTACAGTATTAGAATAAGTTTGATATGAGATTATGAAATCTCCATGGTACAAAAATATGTTTGATATTTATCTCTGAATGCCTAGAAGGTTTAGCACTTGAATGGATAAGAATAATGATCAATCTTATAAACTGATTTTATTTCATATACAAAACTAACTCTGCAACTTTAATTCTAACATGTTTCCTTCAACATCTCTCTGTCTAGGGTTTTTAATGTGCAATTCATTCCATCAACATTTATTATGAGTCCACTTTATGGTAATCACAGTGCTTCCAAATAGATATAAAAAGATGAATAAGCTGAAATTTTTGCATGGTGAGAAAAGGGGAAAATAGCTTAAAAGTCCTGAAGACTTTTTTGTATCGCTTACTAATTCTATGATCTCATAAAATTTTGTAATCTTACTCAATTTCAGTTTCCAATTTGCAAAAATAGACATACAATTTATCTCACATGGCTTTTAGGAGAATTATGCAGGATAATTCATACTATGTGTTTAACACAGATCATAGATTATAATATATGTGCTTTCTAAGGTAGCCCACTTTCTCTCTCTTGGTCTAATAGTTTCACATTGGTGAGAACAATTGAAGTTAAAAGAAAAAAGTAGTAAATATACTGAGTATATACTAAATAATTTCATGCAAATTGCATGTATTACTCATTTACTGATATATCTAATAAATATTTCTTGAATGTTTTCTATGTGAAAGACCAAGATTGAGATATTGGGAAAATAGTACCAAATAAGAAAACATTCCCTATTTCCCAGACTTTACATTCTAGTGTGGAAGAAAATGAGCTAGGAAGCTGATATATAATAATAGCAAATATTAGTATGGTGTTTATTATGTACCAGGACCTGATTTAGATATTTAATATACACTAACTCATTTAATTCTCCTAATAACCCTATGCAGTATGTGCTATTATTTTCAGTCCCTTTTTACACTCAAAAAAACTGAGGCAGAGAAGTATTAGGTAAATTACCTACATTAGCGTGTGGCCCAGAGATGGGATTCAATATTAGGCAGATTGATTTTCAGACACTGTCTTTTACTGCTATTCCTTTATTTTTATTTTATTTATTTATTTATTTATTTATTTGAGAAAGAGTCTTGTTTTGTTGCCCAGGTTAGAGTGAGTGCCATGGCGGCAGCCTAGCTCACAGCAACCTCAAACTCCTGGGCTCAAGCAATACTTTTGCCTCAGCCTCCTGAGTAGCTGGGACTACAGGCATGCGCCACCATGCCTGGCTAATTTTTTCTATATATATTAGTTGGCCAATTAATTTCTTTCTATTTATAGTAGAGACGGGGTCTTGCTCTTGCTCAGGCTGGTTTTGAACTCCTGACCTCAAGCAATCCACCAGCCTTGGCTTCCCAGAGTGCTAGGATTATAGGCATGAGCCACTGCGCCGGCCACTGCTATTCCTTTAAACATAAGAAATTCAGCTTGGGGGTTTAGCTGCAGACAGGTAGAAAACCAGACAGCTGCTGATCATGCACGACAAACAATTGAATGCTATTCAAAATATAATGGTAGGCTATTAGAAGGTTTTAAACAAGAAAGTGATGAAAATATCATTATTTTTATTTATTTATTTATTTGTTTGTTTTGGAGGCAGGGTCTGTCTTCCTTGCTTGAGCTAGAGTACAGTGGTGTCATTATAGTTCACTGCAACCTCAAACTCCTGGGCTCAAGTGATCCTCCTGCCACAGACTCATGAGTAGATGGGACAATAGGCACTTGCCACCAGGTCTGGCTAAATTTATAGAGGCAGAGTCTTGCTATGTTGCCCATGCTAGTCTTGAACTTTTGGACTTAAGTGATCCCGTCAAAATGCTAGGATTATAGGCCTCGGCCACAGTGCCCAGCCCTCATTATCTTTTATAAAATTCAATCTAACCGTTTTGTAGGGGGCGAGATTCTGAAAAAGCTGATGAGGAACTACTAAATGCAGTTAGGATTTGATTCGGGGAAGTCTTAATGGAAAATGATGATAGCTTGGACAAATTGGTGGTGTTAGAGACTGAGAATTTGTTAATGTGAGATCCATTTGGATGTTTAGACTATAAAACTTACAGATGGGTTGGATGTGAAGAGTGATGAGAGTTTTGTTTGGGAATTGATGTTTGATATGCATATCTAAAATCCCCTTGGATACACAAATATAGGGCTCGGTGAAAAGTTAATGCTTGGTGGTGAAAATTTGTATGTCATCATCATATAGTGCTCTTTAAAAATATGAGATCCAGTGAGTTTTTTTTTAATAGTTAGCAAGTATAGATAAGAGAAGGAAGAAAATTTAGAATCAAACTCTGAGGGTTTTGAACCACTTAGAGATTGAGCCAGCAAAAGAAAGTGTGGAGAGAATGGCTACTAAAGTCAAAGAAAATCCAAGAAAGCAGAAAGGCCAGAAAACAAAAGAAGAGCATATGCCATTTAATTGTATTAAGTCACTTTGACAGGTGGGTATTATTATTAATACTATTATCACTCAAATTTTATCATAAGGAAAGTTAGATTCAAAGTGGCAAATAACTTGCCAAACTCATGCATAATAGATAGATGATCCATATTAATGTTAGTGGGTTTTAGACTACACTTTCATGTCAGTCTTTCTATTAACTATACACACAGTGCTAGGAATAGTGCTCTATTCAAGGTATACACACAGCTTACACAAAGGCTAATGAAGGAATTCATTACTTTCCTTAAACTAATACAAAAAAGAAAATGATGAGATTTGCTTTGGACCCTGGAAAATAATTAGGAGTTCTTTGCAGTGACAGAAATGGCAGGGAGAGGTGGCAAGCACTCTAGACACAGAAATCAGCAGGGACATAATAAGCAAGGCTATCATGGAGGGACATTCATTATATTATCCTTGTGTGTGTGTGTATGTGTGTTTATGCATGTGTATGTGATTTTATTTTTATGGAGGAATGACTTATTGTCTGTGGGGTGTAAAGTATAGGAACTGAAAGGCAATAGCTATTGAAAAAACTTGAAATTCTGACTCAGGTGGGGCAAAGGCACTATATGTGACCTAAACGTTCATACTCCAATAACATGCTGAATTAAATAAATAAATAAAAGAAAACTGAACTGTTATTGGTGTGACCATTCATGTGTGACTGTGTAGTTCCTTCTACGTAACAGAGATAAAGAAGACAGATGATGAAATAATTTATTTAAAGGTTTGGAAATAAGTAGTGCTTGATGTCCATGGATGTGAAATATATATATAGAAGTATAAGAGTAAAAAGACAGAGATTGGTTTTGAATCCTAAGCAATGTCTAGATTAAAGTGTAGATTTGGGAATCATTAGCATTTGTTTACATGAAATATGAGACATGAGAGTTGGCAAATGTTTTTAGAGAAAGGAAGAAAGAATAGTGTAAGGAAAGAGTAACATGGCAGTATTGCATTCTCCTTGAAAATAGAGATCAGGGTCGGGCGTGGTGTTTCATGCTTATAATCCTAGCACTCGGGGAGGCCAAGGTGGAGGCGTGAGTATAGGTTGAGCTCAGGAGTTTGAGACCAGCTTGAGCAAGAGTGAGACCCCATCTGTACTAAAAATAGAAAAAATTAGCTCGGTGTGGTGGTGCATGCCTATAGTCTGAGCTTCTCGGGAGGCTGAAGAAGGAGGATTGCTTGAGCCCAGGAGTTTGAGGTTGCTGTGAGCTAGGCTGACACCACAGCACTCACCTAGGCAACAGAGTGAGAGTCTGTCTCAAGAAAAAAAAAAAAAATAGAGATCAGATTTACTCATTGGTGCATTTCTGACACTAGTAGAGTGTGATTAATAAATAATGAATGATCTCTGTTTTGCACAGTGCTGGGCTCCTTAATGTTTGCAGTCCTCTCTCAGCCTTCTAATCTCTGAGGTGGGTTTCCATTTCCATCTCCATTTTACAAGTAAAGAAAATGATAAGATCACATGTAGTTTGAAATTGATAAAATTCTAATTTTTTATGATTCTGCATCCAGTTCTGTGTGTGCTTAATAAAATAACTAATTTAAATGATCCTTAATAGAAAATTTCTTAAATCTATCTCCATTTTATAAAATTATGTGATTATCTTAAGATCATTTTGTTTATATGACAATCGACTGCGTACCGTCCTGTGGAAGCACTTTGGCTATCCAAATGCCGAGCCACAATTAGTCAAGCAATGATCAGCATTAATCTAGTCATTGCAATTGTACTGCTAGGATTGTCTCTGCTCTTAGAATGGTGTAAAATTCACTTCCTCTGGGACTATTCAAAGTTTTTGTCATTTATTTTGCTAATAAGAGAAGATTTAGTAAATGTATAGAAATAACTAATATTAAATTACTTTTAAAAATGCTGTTGTGATTATAATTATTTAAGTTACTGTGAAAGAAATGGACTCAATGCAAAATTGCATTTGGTGTTAAATAAATGAATTCGTACTCGGGGAATTCTAGTGTACTGTTTTTACATGATTCAGTTTAAATGCATTTATAGGTACCAGAGAATATAATCGATATAATTTAAAAAATCAATAAATAAACACCAGCATGATTTAATTTAGTCTGAAAACAGTTCTTTAATGCATTCTTGTTTCAGTGTAAGCTTTAACAAATATCTTTCTATTTATTTTTCTGGTCCTAGGAAGACTCACTTTAGTAACAATCAATTCTATTAAGTGATACAATGCAACTAAGATATCCACTTGAAATTACAAATAATCAAGTTGGTATTTGTTAACTATTTAATGACAGAGAAGTATTTTATAGATATATGATGCAATTTAAAAGTGAAATAAAAATGGTATGTTAAGAAGAGCTTGTTGTCTTTTTTCTCCCTTACAGAATATTTCATACTCTGTTAGAAAAGTGAACATTAACTCATTTATCCCTCTGAGACTGTTCTCAGAAAACTTCTTTAGGAATCAAAGGCTGACTATCTTATTTTACTCATTGATATCAGTAGAGATAGAATGTGCTGTGGGCTTAGCTTTTACTCAGGAGAGAAATGACCTTGTTTGTGGTCAAGGCTTTGACTCCTACTAGCTGTGTTTTGACCAACTCTGCCTTTTTGTGGCCTTATTTTTTTTTCAACTGCAAATTTGTAATACATGCTTTTCCCCATTTTCCTCATCCTTTTGATGTGGGAACCCAGAGAGATAAGGATGACCATCATCCACATGTATCTAAAACCTTCCCATTTCTAAGTCTTTGCACATTTAGAGAAGGAGGCACAAATTGCTAGGAGAGTCTGTCTTGTCCCTGGGGTGAGGGCTCACCTACTGGTGCCTTTCAGAGTGGTGACCATGCTACAAGACTGCTGTCTGCTATGAAGTTCTAGAAATTGGTTAATTGCAAATTTGGTGTGTATATATATATATATATATATTCATTCAAGAACAACTCATATTCAGAAAAGACTGATAAATAAACTGATATAACAAAACATTAATGAATGATAAATGTTAACTTTTAGAGAGAGCCATTAGCTAGGTTTCCCCACTAGACGATAACTTGGGAGTCAAGTGAATCACCAGAAGGCTACTTATTGATTACAGAATTAGTACAAAGCGACAGTCTCCAGGGGTATTTTGTCCTGATGAACAATTTCAGCCACACACCTCTCAGCTTAATGGGATGTTTAGTTCCAACAAATTGCATCTAAGCCAAAAAACTTATGTGCATGTTCCTGTCTTCGGCTCCCCCCTTTCATAAACTCCAAGCAGAACTTCCCTCTTCTTTTAACAACATTTTCTATTTTAAAAAATGCCTTTTGGATACAACTGTTGTCATGCTAATTAAACAAAGCATATTCTAAATCCATCTCTCCTTTAGCACATGACAATCTTTTGAGTTAATTCCTCATAGATGATTCATTTTTATCACCAATTCAGGATATAAAAATTAATTTTCCTTCAAGCTATGTGGCTGTGTATCACTTTAAAATAAACATTTATAAGTAAAATGTATTTACCATTTTTATATTCCTACTAATTTACTCTACTTACTCCATTCTGGGTTAGGTATTTCGTGAAATTTTTTAATTTAGTTTTTTGCTATTTCGAGGAGAGGAAACTGAGGCTTAGAGAAATTGAATAACTTTTTCAAGGTGATATAGCTAATAAGCCAGGAAGTTGTCACAGCTGGGTTTAAATCCAGGCAGAACCTAGAGCCCAATGTTTTAGTCATTATGCTATTAAAACATAATAAAATCTCAGTATCATTTGATATACCTGAGAATTTTCTATAACTATGGATTGGTGCTAATATATAAAATTGTTTTATTTTATCATCATATTAAAAATAATATTAATATGACATCTGGATTGATCTGAAATTACTCAAAGAGTATATTATTTATTCCAAATTCTTGTATCAAAGAACATGTTTGATTCTTTTGTTTCTTTGTTTGAATTATTTGTTGACTACTAACCTCTTGGAGGAATGGCATAGTCAATGGGCAGAGTAGAGTTTTACAGTAAAATTCCCCTATGGCTCTGTTGCTTTCTGACTGTGTGAACTTTGATAAGTTATACAACCATGTGACTTAATATATCTATCAGTAAAATGGAAATCGTGCTATTCATTCATATGCTTTCACTGCTAGGCACTGGGATTCAATATACTGTGCAAAATAAAATAAAATATAATTTGTGTCTCTCATGAAGAGAACAATTTAATAAAGATGGCACATATTAATTTAACAAAATAAATTTGTTACAAAGAATGAGAACACAAACAGTGCTATGTTGGTAAACTAGCTCTCTGGAGAAAAAAAAAAATCCCAATTTGTAGTGTTTGCTGATTCCTATGGTGTAAACGCTCCCATTATGACCAATTTCAAACTATTAATATCAACCAGCTTACAAAATGCCTGAATATTTTATAATCTGCTCTTGTGAGCCAGCAGAAATTGGTTCCAAGCACCACTGCATGTGCAGTAGAGGGTTTTCCTATCAAGAAACTTGTGTGAACATCAAAGGGATTAACTGAGTTAGCATATGTAAATTGCCTGATGTAATTTTATTTTTGCAGAATGAATTTCCTATAAACGCTGGCACTTTTTCATTCCAGATTTCTACTTACACTGCTGTTTGCCTCTATTTAATAGATGTAAGATCTACACAAGGGTTAAAGACTGGGGAAAAAAAGTCCTATCTGTACTGGGAGTCTGTACAGAACGGTGGTTTACATTACACTGTAATGTATTTGTGTTTGTGCTTTAAGACTCAGATTATGTAAGAAATAGAAGGCAAACAAGTTTTTAAAAGTCTCAGGAGGAAAGAATAATATACATGCTGCAATCAATAGATATGATAAAATGGTCACTTGGCAGGGCATTAATTTTCTCTGAGCATTCATGGTTCTCTCTTGAGAGTAAATAAAATCATCGCTTTTTCAACCCTTTGTGTGGAAACTTTCATTTATCCTTTGTCATCTTAGCTATACTTCTTTTTTGTTTTCATTTCTCTTTTCCAATATCCTTTTCCTATTTATTATAATGTCACTCTTTCTCTGTATTTCCCTCCACCTTCTATCAAACCTCTTGGCTCTCATTTCTTTCTCCTCTATCTTAAATCTTTACTGTTCCTTTTGTCCCTTCAATTTCTTCCTTCTACTAATTTGATTTTATTTATCACATGCAATTTTCTAGCTTCTGCTTTGATAGTTTGTTTGGAGGCAATAACTGAAATGCAACTTGTATATAAGAAAATGTACAGATAGTAAGCATATTATGGGAAGAATATTGACAAATGTAAACATTCATGTAACCACAGTGCTAGTTAAAAGAGCATATCTATCTTCCTGGAAAGTTTCCTCGTATTTCTTTTCAGGCAATCCTTTACCCCAGGGCAATTATTGTACTGATTTCTATCACCATAGATTAATTTAGCCTATTCTTGCATTCTATACAAATGTAATCATATAATATATATTCTTCTGTGCCTGGCTTTCATATTTAAAATAATATTTTGACATCATTTATTTTGTTGCTTTTATCAATAGTTCTTAGAATTGCTAAGTAATATATCATTTATATGAATATACCATTAGTTGTTTATGTATTTTGTTGATGGACATTTGGGTGGTTTAAAGTTTGGACTATTTGTAAATAATGCTTCATGAACTTTCTTTTTCAAGTCTTATCTAGGATGTATATTTGCATTTTGGAGGAAGATGGAAGTAAATATTTTGAGGTAAAATTCCTGGATAATAATTTAGATATATATTTTAAAAACCTGCCAAACCATTTCCCAAAATGGCTATAACATTTTAAACCTATCAGCAATGTATGAGAGTTCTAGGTACTACACATACTCACATTTGATGTTTTTGGCTTTTTAATTTTAGCTATTCTAATGAGAGGGTAATGGTGCTCACATGGTAGTAACATCCTCCAGGATTTAGGGGGTTGGGGGGGGTAAACTCACAACTAATGGACACGGTGAGCTTTATAGAGGGGAAGGGCATGTCTCTAATCCTTGCTTGGGTGAGGCAAAGTCATAAAATGTAACCAAAATGTTTGTACCCTCATAATATCCTGAAATAAAAATAAATAAAACATAATAGGGTGTATCTCCCATTCTCTAGAAGATGTTTCCAAAGTGAGCATGCTTGTCACCTCTTGCTCATACAGGATGTGGTTATTGATATAATGAAGCAATGTGATATTCTGTAGAATGCCAAATGTTCTCTATCTCTTTACATTATATCATAAAACAGAACAAGAAAGTTAACACAGCCCTAAGGCAAAACTGTGAAAGCATATTGTTGCCTGTTTCATGTGAGTATGGCTTGTTTCTAATCTTCTTTTTTGACTTGAGTCGAAAAGAATGTATTTGCTAAATCAATAGTCAAGTACCACATATCCGTGGACCAATAATTCTGATAGCATGACAACTACAAGTGGGCCTAGCATTGGTTGAGTTTATTGTAATATATAATTAGTCTCCAGGACACATATGGTTGCTGCAGAAGCCAGGATGGAAAATTATTTGGAGATATGTGATCACCCAACCTTGCCTTCTTTAGATCTGTTGTGGTGGCCTTAATCTTTGCCACTCTGATCACTCAGAATGTGAGATATGATAACATTTGATCAGGGAGGATAAGAATTTCAAAGCCTCACTATAATAGCTCTTACCTAATAGACCAACTATCTAATGCCAAATATGCCAATAACAATTATGCATTCAAGTACTCGGGAAATGACCAATGGGGCTGGATTTAGTGAAGACTCCGTTTACTACCAGGACCCTCTAATCCCTAAACTCTAACAGTTGTCATGATTATACTGTTAGTCTGGGAATCAATGTCCATTCAGACACTTTATTCAATAGTATTTGAAATATCTGGCTATTCTATTTTATCAAAGTATTAATATAATCACCTGAGTAAATGGCCATAGGTCCTTTGGGCAATAAGTTACGGAAATATTATAGTATATACATGCTGTGGTATTTTAGAGTTCTTCCTTCTGGAGAAGTGGACACTTTTATAGTAAAAAAATTACAGGTCAAGAAATTTGATAATAATTTATGACTTTTTAATGTGGCAAATATCCTCAGTCACCTTATCATCTATTCTTGCTTTCCTTTTAAAAAATATTCTCTCTCTCTCTCTCTCTCGCTCTCTGTCTCTCTCTCTCTCTTACTATCATCTGTCTATTATCTGGCAGCACCCTAATGGCTGCCCATTTTTTTTGTGCTAGACATGTCTTGCTGTAGTAATCATTCACAATTCTCTGCAGGTCAAGTTCCCTTGGCTACTACTACAAAGTCTTTGGCAGCATATCTGGAGAGAAGATTGCTTATTAGAGAAGTCTGGCATTGGATGGAAATGTGTTGGGCCCTTGTATCACAGTCTTGTTCAGTCACTGACATGGGTCATTCCAATTATAATGTCCCAACATCTGTGAACAGCTGTAGGTTATCATTTAACTACACTCCTCAAAGTTCGTATACATTGTAATAAAATTATTTTTGTACAGAGACCTTATTTCCTGTAATTTTGAATTTATTACTTTTTTTCTTGTTTTCTTTTTGAGAGGGAGGGAATCTTGAGGATTTTCTATGGCTGTGATTTTGTCATACATCAATAAAGGCAGTTTTATTCTTTCTTGTAAATTTTTATGATATATGAGCTTTTACTCAATTGTTTCTTTCTCTCTCTCTCTCTCTCTCTCCTCCCCCCATGTGTTCAATTCAAGGAAGTTTAACAATTGCATGCAATCGCACTACTCAACAGAAGATTCAGAATGCTTCCATCACCCCTGAAAAGCCCCTCATCACTTTTTCCACTCAATTATGATCAACCACCATAAACTGTGTTTTATTTTTTATCATCATAAATTAATTATGAAAGCTTTAGAACTTCATACACACAGAGTTTTACAGTATGCACTTTTGTTATGTCAGGTTCTCTGGGAAGCTGACTACAGAAAAGAATTAGACAGGCACATTTATTTATTTTCACAAACCTTCTCTCCTTCCCCAGCCCCTGGTAACCACTGTTCTAATCTCTGCTTCTGTGGGATCAACCTTTTTAGAGTCAATGTATAAGTGAAATCATTGATATTTGTCTTTATGTGCCTGACCTATTTCACTCTACGTGATGTCTCTCCAGGTTCATCCGTGCTATCACAAATGACAGAATTTCCTTCTTTTTAAAACTGATTAGTGTTCCATTGTGTATATATATTTTATTTTCTTTAATCATTCATCTGTTGATGGACATGTAGGTTGATCTTGACTTTTGTGAATAATGCTACCATGAACATGAGAGTGCAGATATCACTTTGATATGCTGATTTTATTTTCTTTGGATATATACACCCAGTAGTAGGATTGCTGGATCATATGGTAGTTCTATTTTTAATTTTTTCTGAAATTTCCATATTGTTTCCCACAATGGCTATACCAATTTACCTTTCCACAACAGTGTGCAAGCATACCCTTTTCTTCACATCCTTTCCAACATTTTAATTTTTTTTTTTAAGAAACATTTCAACAAGTGGCAAAAGATGTGTTGAGAAGGATGCAGAGAAGATGTGGAAAGCCTTTCAGACTGTAATGCAGGTCTGACACTTGTGAAGGGGAAGAGAAACAAAGAAAGACTAGGTAGAAAGAATCTACTACTAGAGCACAGTTCCAAGAATTTCAATGAAAACTCAACTAGGCACATGAAATGTCCTCAAGGCAAAGTGATTCATTAGAGGAGTCCTGTCTCTTGCAGGAATGGGCCAACATTAGTCATTGGCTAGGAAGAGTCCACAGAAGCATTCATTGCTTGGTGCAATTGTGGTGTGGACTCAGAAGGGCAGTAGCTGTGGTTGTTCTGTTTCCCATAGCAGCAAAGCTGAGCAGGAGATTTTCACACTCATTTTTGTCTTAATTTGTTTACTTAATGCAACGTTTTTGAGATTCATCTCTGCTATTGCATGTTTCAACAGTTGTTCATACTTATTGATGAATAACATTTAATTGCATGAATATGCAACAATTTGTTTATGTATTTTCCTATATGTGAACAATTGGGTTGTTTCTAATTTGGGGTTATTATGAACAAGGCAGCTATAAAATATTCTAGTACAAATATATTTCTAATCTGATATTTTACATTCTCTTATGTAAATACCTAATAGTAAAATTTCTAGGTCATAGGACATATGCATGCAAAACTTCATAAGAAATTGCCTAACAGATTTCCAAAGTATGACATTTTAACTCTTACCAACAATATGAGTATTTTAGTTGTCATACCTCCCTCTGAACATGTGCTACTGTGTGTGTTTTTTTTTTAAAACTAATTTTAGCCATTCAGGTGGGAATGTAGGGTTATCTTATTGTGGATTTAATTTCATATTTCCCTGCTGAGTCAAGATGTTGAAAACCTTTAGATGTGTTTATTGGCTATTCTTTAGCGAAGTGCCTGTTTCAAACATTTTGCCATTTTTTTTCATTAGATTATTGTTATCACACTATAGAGAAAATATGGGTCCCATCCATTAAATTTGGTTTGGATTTTGAGGCCAATGATAAAATACATGCATCTGGAGTGAATGAAAATATTAATGACATGATGAGGCTTTCTAGGAAGGGCAGAGCAGGATCCAAAATTTCTGAAGAGAGCAAGGTAGGGAGGCTGGGTGAGGGTGTTTATGGTGATTGAGAGGATGCTGGAGTGGAGGTTTTCTTGCATAACTTAAACTACCTGTGAGTCTCAAGAAAGGGATCACCTGGGCTTTCTCATCAGCTTTGTAAGATGGGGGCGGGGAGCAACAGAGAAAGATGTGGTGGGTTTTGATATTGTCATCAGTCAAGTATCAAAAGTCTTTCTCATACTTGTTTGTGTTTTAATTGATTATTTGAAGATTGTATATATTCTGGATACCTGTATTTTGTCAGATATATCTGTTGTGAATATTTTTCAAGTGTGTGGCTTGTCTATTCATTTTAAAATTTTTCTTTCAAAGAGAACATTTTTTTTTATTTTGATGAAGTACAATATATCATTCTTTTGTTTTTAACGTTTAGTGCTTTTTTGATGATCTGCCCCCCAAAATATTTACCATCCCCAATGCCATAAAGATATTCTTCTATGTATTCTCTTATAAATGGCTTGACTTAGGGATTATAGGTCAGGTCAGTGATCCATTTTGCATGACTACTGTTTTGCATCAAGTGAGCTAGTTTTGAGATTTTGGTGGTGGTTGTCATTTTTTTCCATGCAGATACCCTCTTGATCCAGGAATAAGCTTTTTAAAAATAGCTTTTATTTTTCCCATTGGAATAACTTGATATCTTGGTCAAAGTCAGTTAACTGCGTATGTGTGGGTTGATCACAACACTCTATGCTGTCCACTGATTGATTAATTATCCTTAAGATGATATATACCACACTGTTTTGTGTACTGTGGCTTTATAGCAAGTGTTCAAATCAGGAAGTGAATGTCCTCCAACACTTTTCTTCTTTTTCAAGTTTGTTTTGGATATCCTCGGCCTTTTTAATTTCCGTATAAATCTGGAAGTAATTTGCCTATTTCTTTAAAAGAGAATGATTTAGTTTTGAATGAATTTCACTGAATCTCTGAATCAATTTTGTGAAAACACATCTTAACAATATTGAGTTAACAGTTCATGAACATGGTACAGGCAGTCCTCATTTTGCACAGCACTGAGATGCACACATTTCAGTTACTATGGTTTTAAAGATCTAGATCAACGGGGAAAGGTAGACTACAGTACTCAAAGACAAGATCAATGCAAATGTACCTCCTCAAAATATAACACTGGGGCCCATACTGTTTCTCCTCCCTACAGACATACAGACATACTTTCATTTGTTTTGCTGGAGTCCATGTTATCTTTAACTTAACCATGTTTATCCCCTGGGGCAGCACAAAGGGAACAATGAAAGGGCAATGGGAATGAAGCATGGGATTCTCCCAAGGAAGGAAAGCAGCCAGTTTTTCCTTCCTACCTTGCTGCCAGGATCAAATTGCTTGTCCACTTTATCATAGTGACAATAGGACTGGGACTACCCTGGCTTTAACCAGGCAAGTTTTCCCTTCCAATATTGGAGTCCTATCCTTAAGCATCATTCTGTGGTTTGGTGGCTGTCGCACCTGCCTTTTTGTGAACACTCACCTGCCTGCCCTACCCTCACCAGACTGAACACGGTCAGGCCTCCCTCTGTGCTAGAAACTCCACACTGCACCACTTGCATTTCCTCTCAGATTGCTGCTCTCCAGGTTCAGATGTTTAGGAATAAGCTGTGAATCTGTTTTGTCCAGGGCCTTCTTTCTTTCTTCCTTTCTTTCTTTCTTTCTCTTTCTTTCTTTCTTTCTTTCTTTCTTTCTTTCTTTCTTTCTTTCTTTCTTTCTTTCTTTCTTTCTTTCTTTCTTTCTTTCTTTCTTTCTTTCTTTCTTGTTATCGGGCTGTTTGGAATTTCTGTTTCTTTCTCATTCAGGCTTAGGAGGTTATTTGTTTCCAGGAATTTATCCGTTTCCTCTAGGTTTTCTAGTTTGTTTGCATAGGAATTTTCATAGTATTCACAGATAATATTTGTATTTCTGCAGTATCACTTGTAATGTCTCTTTTTTCATTTCTTATTTAACTTATTTGAGTTCTTTCTCTTCTATTTCTCATAAATCTGTCTAGGATTCCATCCATTTTTTTATGTCTTCAAAGAACCAATTTTTGGTTTCTTTGATCCTTTGTATTATTTTTGGTTTTCCATTTAATTTACTTCTACTACAAGCATTTTTATTTCTTTTATTCTGCTAGCTTTGAGTTTGGTTTGTTCTTCTTTTTCTAGTTCCTTGAGATATGATGTTTGGTTATTAATTTGCAGTCTTTCTCTCATTTTGATGAAGGCATTTAAGGCTATGAACTTCCCCTTTAGGACTGCTTTTCTTTTTATTTCAGCATATTATGGGGGTACACACGTTAAGTTTACGTATATTGCCCTTGCTTCCCCTCCCCCCTCAAGTCAGAGCTTCAGGTGTGCCCATCCCCCAGACGGTGCAATTCGCTCTCATTATGTATGTAAATACCCATCCCCTCCTCCCCCCTCCCACCTGCCGGACACCTGATAAATGTTTGATAAATGTTTGTTTGTTTTTTTTAACATTTTGGTTACATTTCATATCTTTGCCTCTCCCTAGCAAGGGTTAGAGGTATGCCCTTCCCCTCCACAATGCTCACCACATCCCTCAGATCCCATAGATTTTGAAAGCCTATGTGCCCTTTGTCATTGAATTCAATGAGTCTTTTGATTTCCATCTTAATTTCATCAAAGATCCAAATTTTATTCAGCAGCAGATTGTTTAATTTCCATGGTGTTGCATAGATTTGAATGTTTTCCTTGGAATTGACTTCTAGTTTTATGCCACTATGGTATGAGAAGATACATGGTATTATTTCAATGTTTTTGAATTGAATGAGACTTTTTTGTGGCCAATAATATGATCAATCTTGGAAAATGCCCATGTGTTGTTGAGAAGAATGTATATTCAGTGGATTTTGGGTAGAGTGTTTTGTAAAAGTCTATCAGGTCATTTGTTCTAGAGTCCCATTTAATCCATTGTTTCTTTATTCAGCTTATCACCAATGATCTGTCCAATTCTGTCAGTGAAGAATTGAAGTCCCCAGTAATTAAGATGTTGCTGTTTATTCATTTGCTTTCAACTAGTAGAATTTGCTTTATGAACTTGGAGCTCCCATGCTAGATGTGTTTGTGTTTGTGTATTAGGGTGTGTGTGTGTGTGTGCGTGTGTATTTAGAATTATTAAGTCTTCTTGTTGAATAGCTCCCTTTGCCATTCTATAATGATCATCTTTATCCTTTTTTCATCATTATTGATTTAAAGTCAATTTTATCTGAAACGAGAATGGCTATACCTGCTCATTTTTGTTTTACATTGTTCAGAATCATTTTTCCATCCCTTTACCTTGAGTTTGTGTGATTCCCCACGGTTTTGATGTGTTTCTTGGAGACAAGAAATATTTGGGTTGTGTTTTCTTATCCAGTCAGTTTATGTCTTTTAAGTGGACATTCAGACCATTCATGTTAAGTGTTAGTATTAATATAGGATGCCATTCAGTTCATCATGTTGGATGATACCTTACTCTTTTTTTTTTCCCTCTTGTGCTATTGTTTTATAAAAACTGTGAGCTTTACACTTTTGGTATTGTTACACTGGTGCATAGCTATTCCATGTATAATGCAATTTTGAGCATTTCTGTGTGGCAGGTCTAGTAGTGGCAAATTTCCTTAGTGTTTGCTTGCCTAGAAAAGTATTTCTTTTTCCATCATTTATGAAACTTAGTTTTGCAGAATACAAAGTTCTTGCCTGGCAGTCTTCTGTTTCAGAAGACTAAAATTGGGGCCCCAATTCCTTCTGGCTTGTAAACTGTCCACTGAGAAATCTGCTGTTAATTTGATGGAATTTCCTTTGTAGGTTAGTTGTTGCTTTCATTTTGGAGCTTGTAAATTTTTTTTCATTATTTTTAACTTTTTGTGTCTTGGAGGTGTCTCATTTGCTATAAATCTTCTCAAGGTTCAATGACCATCTTTTATGTAGATATCTGTATCTCTGCTGATAACAGGGAAATTCTCCTCAGTAATTTCCCCAAATATATTGTTCATGCTTTTTGCTTCTTCTTCTTCCCACTCAGGGACACCTATAACTTGTATAAGAGTATTGGCTCATTTCACATAGTTCCATATTTCTCTGAGTCACTGTTCATTCTTCTTTATTCTTTTTGCTGTGTCTTTGACACAGGTTAGGTTGAAAGCCTTGGCTTCAAGCTCTGGGATTCTTTCTACTGCTTAGGTTAGCCTGTTGTGAAGCTTTTATCTGTATTTTGTAATTCCCTAAATGACTCTTTCATTTCTTGTATGTTCTGTTATATCCCTCCTTATGTTGTTATTTCTTTAGCAAATTAGTCATATTTTTCATTCATGTCCTGAAATATTTTTTGGTTTCTTTGTGTTGGTTTTCAAGTTTCTCTTCAACCTCATTCATTTTATTTGACATCCATATTCTGAATTCCATTTCAGACATTTCAACAATTACCTTTTGGTTGAAGTCCATTGCTGTGGCTCTATTGTGATCCTTTGGGGGTGTTGAATGAGTTTGTTTCTTCATGTTGCCTGAATTCTTTTGCTGTTTTTTTCTCATCTGAAACATCTTATCTTTGTTCAGGGATGATGGATTTGTGGTGCACCTGTTCTGCTTTCCTGGGAACTCTCCTACTTGGTGAGAAAGAGGAAAGATCCCTAGATGGTGCTTCTGCATCCTACTCCAGAGAATTGACACAGCAGGAGAAGGGAAGTTGCACTGAAAGCCCATAATGTAGCTGTTCTGCATCATCCTGTTTCCCTGTGGTTGTCACAGTCTGAGCCAGTGCTGGGGAATATACATTCAGAGTGGCGGGTTTGTCCCAGGCCACTGCTGGAAGCTTGGGCAGTAGGCTGGGCAAGTTCCTCTCAACAGAAGCAGGTGGTGTGAACCTAGGTGGTGCTTGCGCATGTCAGGTGACTTTGGTGAGCACCAGGGTGTCTCATAGGACTTTGGCCAGTGACTGGGTGGGTCCTGGGACCTTGGCGGATGCCAGCTTGAGTCACAGGACACTGACAGGTACCTGGGTGGCTTGCAGGACCACAGCCAACAGCCAGTCAAGTTGTGGGACCTTGTTGGATAGATACCTGGGCACACTGAACGTTGGCTAGTGCCTGTGTGGGCTGTGGGACCTTGATGATGGCCTGAACAGGTCGGGAGGCCTTGGCCAGCAGTTGGTCAGGCTGTGGGACTGTGGTTGGTGGCTGTGTGTTTCACTAGGCTGCAGTGGATGGACCACCATTGGCTGGTGGGCCTGGGTAGACAGTGCACCACCAGGGAGTTGTAGTGGCTGGGGCTCTCCCTCTGCCCAGGTCTAACTGTGGCAGCTGCTGCAGTGATACTCATGTGGCAACAACAGTGCTGTTGAGATGTGAGATGGTAGCTGCAGATGCTGAGGGCCTGTGGGCCCCTGCTCTGCTCAGATCCCTGGGATGTGACCAGTGGGGGGAGACTGGGGGTCATGCATGGCACTCAGTCACAGTGCATATGAGAATGCCCACCCTTTCTGCTCCCTTTCTGGCCCGGTAAGGGTAATGGGGAAGTGGCTGCAGTGTAGCTGATCCTTTTGCAGACTGGGCACTCTGAGGCTGACAGTGCATAATGGCATTTGAATCTCTTCATTTTAAATGTTTTATCCCATGCTTTTGATATGCCACAGCTAATTTAGCAATTTTTTATTGATATACTTGTTTTTATGTATTATTTTCAGATTTTTATTTCAAGCAGTTTGCATTTTGATATTTTGAATACACAATTAGTTGTAATTGCATTTAATATTGAAAGCTTAGTCTTAAAACATGCATTTGCATGTTTTTAGTTAAAGGCTCTAAGAGATTTTTACTTTTTCTGAAGGATCCTAATTTAAATTTTGTTTGTCTTAGTAAATGGGTATGTTTAATTTATCTCCTTCAATTGGGTGGTTATAATTTGGTAAAGAAAAAAGAAAGTGATGAGCTCTAGGTGTGTCTTTATTTTGTGCTGCGTTAGTAAAAATCCATGAGAGATACGCTTAGTCTACAGGTGGAGTAATATATAGCTTCAGAGTAACTTGTTTCTATTTTTAACATATTTACCAACAGTACCGAAAAGACATGTTTGTGTATGACCCCTCTGCAGAAGTGTTACTGTATTCCTGTGTAGGCACTAAGTAATGCAATAACTGGGTCTTAATAAAAGCCTAATTGCTATCATGTGCCTTCAGCATGTTTGTACTAATATAGACTCTTTAGCAAGGGATATGAGTAATATGTTTTCTATATATTCTCTTCCACACTTGATGTGTTCAAGAGAATTATGCCAACTTTATCCTGTAAATTTACTTCTGTCTTCTTCAAAATGTTTATTGGGATGCATTTATCTGTCAATATTTTCTTTTCCCTCTTTTTATTTTATTGCCATATCCAACTTTCACAACTAGCATAATGCTTTCACATCTATAATGTTGTTTTATCCTCACAACACTTCTATAAAGTAAGAAGAGAAGCAATTTTTGTTAATGAAGTTTGAGAGAATAGATTTCAATATAAATGTTCAGCTATAGTATAGTGCCACGTAAAAATATTTAGAAATGAACTTATGCAGTATTCATATATAGTTAATATTTTAACATTTTGTTTTGTTATTTCTTGAAAAAGAATTTTATTTCTAAACCTTGTTGTAACTGCTACTTGGTTAAAAAAATTCTTAATTCCATGACAATTGAGAGGGTGTCTTCATTTTAAATATTGAGCAACTTTCCCTCTGAGAAAAATGTCTTTTTTCCTTTATGCATGTGCTATTTTCATTGTGTTCACAGTTCCCTAAACTCTGAACCCAGACCATTTGCCTTGTTATTGCTTGAAACAGTATAATATTATCTGTTTAAAAGTTATCCAACAACTTCTGGGGTTTTAATTATATTTTCATTCCTTTCTTGCTGTAGTAGAAATGGAATTTTTCTTAGATAAAATAAATATATAAATTTGACTCTAAAATTAGTAGATCAAAGAATGTAATGCAATTTTTAATGAGCTATAGGAAACCAAATAGACGACCTGTGACAATGGATTGCAAAATAAAATTGATGGCACTATCCTTAATTTTCAAACTAATTAGACTTCTGGAAAGTTTTGTACTTTTTAAAGTAAAGAATGATTAAATAACTGATATAATGTATAAATATGATCAAATAAAATCCCCACCATTTCCATTATATTTTTGAAAATAATGCTAGGCACTCCTACTACTTCATTTTTTAAAAATTATCACATTATTTATTATTTATTTGTCTGAATTATGCATCTTACCACTCACTTCTTTGTCAGTTCCTTCCTCCTTCTTTCTCTCCTTGTGTTTCTAATATTTTCAAAGCTGAGTTCATTTACAGTATGCTATTTCTCCACCAGCCTGGGAACATCAGAACGTTGCCACTCCACCAGAACTTCTTTGGCATACAGATGACCCTCAATTTATGATGAAGTTATATCACTGTAAGCTTGCCATAAGTTGAAAATACTGTAAGGTAAAAGTACATTTCAACATATGATATTTTAATTCACAATGTATTTATCTGGACGTATCTGGAGGAGTGTATTGAACATATATTGTTTTTGAACCATGAAAAAGTTGAAACATTGTAAGTCAAACCATTCTAAGTCAGAGACAAGCTGTATACTCTATTTCTCCTACAAGGACCAGGATCCAGGCATGACAGGCTTTCATTGCCTTTGAATTTCCTCGTGCTTTTTGTCTCCCCATGTTAGTCGGGGTTCTCTAGAGCAACAGAGACAGAAACATGCAAAGATATATGGAGACCGAACAGGAGAGAAGGAGAAATTTATTTTGAGGGATTGGCTCATGTGACTTCAGGAATCAGCAAGTCTAAAACTCACAGGGCAAACTAGAAGGATAAAAATTCAGACAGGTTTCTATGTTGTGGTTTTCTTGAAGCTGAATTTTTTCTTCAAGAAACCCCCATACTTTCTTTTAGGGCTTTTAACTGATCGGATGAGGTCCACCAACATTAAGAAGAATAATTTGTTTTAATCAAAGTCTATTTTTTTTTTTTTAAATTTAAGACAGAGTCTTTCTCTGTCACCAGGTTAGAATGTAGTGGCACAATCATAGCTCACTGTAACCTTGAACTCCAGGGCTTACGTGGTCCTTTCACCTGCTCTCCTTTCAGAAATTAAAGGAGCTAATTTTCCTCAGCCAAGATTTCTGGCCATATCAAACCTTGACTATTCTTTTTATCATCTCAGATGGGACATGTTTCAGAATAGTTATTTACTATGTTACCTTGAAATAATGTTTTTTTTTTTTGAGACAGAGTCTCACTTTGTTCCCCAGGCTAGAGTGAGTGCTGTGACAGCAGCCTAGCTCACAGCAACCTCAAACTCCTGGGCTCAAGCAATCCTGCTGCCTCAGCCTCCCGAGTAGCTGAGACTACAGGCATGCACCAACATGCCCGGCTAATTTTTCTGTATATATTAGTTGTCCAATTAATTTCTTTCTATTTATAGTAGAGATGGGATCTTGCTCTTGCTCATATGATAGGCATCCTGCAACAGGGGGGCTGTCATAATAGAGTAAGGGCTCGAAAATTACAGTGTGAGGACAGTGGTCCTTCTAATGGTGTATGGTCCAAGAGTGTGATGATGGAAGTAAGAGGTGGAGGAGGCATGAAGAAAAAGGATTTGAGGAAAGAAAAGGTAAAAGAATTAAGAAACCAGGTGATGTATGAATTACCTACTTAGATACTGACATTTCTGTGAATTGTGATAAGAATTCACAGTGTTGTGGGGAAGAAAATTATGTAGTCAGTAGCCAAGGTCTTCATCTAAGAGAAAGAAATGACTATAAGCTTCATACATGACCACATCAACATAACACAGACAGGGATATAGCTTTATGGTACAACCTTTGAAAGAACTGGGGATAGAGTATAGAAAAAGGAGTAGGAGAAATATTTAGGGAAAGACAATGGCCCAGAGGCATTGGAGGGTAAAAGTCAGTCTGAATAAAAGACTGTGGTGCGACCAGGAATGTTTAATCTGTCTCCAAGTCCACTGTGCAAGTGTAAGGTGAAGCCAAAGAAATGTGAGGCTAAAAGTGGTCAGAGGCAAAGCAACTGCAGGTACAACCTGGTGTTATCAGGAGGAAAACCCAAGAGGTGTAGCCTTTGCCTTGACAGGTGTCTTAGTCTGTGTTGCTACAAAAACAACAACAACAACAACAACAACAACAACAAAAACCAAATCCCTACATTGCATAATTCAAAAAGAACAGAAATTTATTGCTCACAGTTCTATAGGCTAGGAAGTCCAAGATCAGGGCACCAAAATCTAGTGAGAAACTTCTTGCTACATCCTCACATGATAGCAGGTAAAAGGGCAAAAAGTCCGACTGCTGTGTCCTCACAAAGCAGAGGAGAGCCAGAACAAGCTAGCTGAAGGCTGATAAAGCCTCTATCATAGGGGCCTTGATCCCATTCACAAAGGAGGAGCCTTCATGGCCTCATTACTTCTTAAAGGCCTCACCTCTTTAATGCTACCACATAGTTAATACCTGAGTTTTGGATGAGACACACTCAAACCATAGCAACAGAATTGAATACTCAGCATTCCTTTCTATTGGATGATATTAATTTTTTCATGGTACCTTGGTAGATTCCACAGGGACAAGGAAGCCATTGGAAGCCAGATTTATCCTACCCAATTTTATTTTATACCTACAACTAGGTGGTTGGATTATGCTCAGTTATAACTTTCTCAACCTTCCTGACTTTGAGAGCAAAGATCTGAAATAAATGGCAGTTTGAACAGAAAATGATACCCACGTAATGAGCATCAATAGGTCATTACTATCTTCTTCCAATTTCACAAAATTGTCCATTTCTTCTTTAAATGACTTGACAATAATATCATTCACTGCCAAGCATCTGTCATTTTGACAGCAAAAAAAAAAAAAAAAAAAGTGACATGCTTGTATCACAGATATGAGACCTACATGAAAAAATGTGTTGACATTTTTCACTCATAATAATACAGGATCATTTCCATCTTTAATTTATCTAAAAATATATATGAGAAAGATGTTTAGTGATAGAATCATGAATGACAGTGGCTGATGGGAGTGTTCTCAAAAAATACCTATAACAAGTACAAAATAAAAATGTTTTTGTAGGAAAATGATTTTGTTGTATGGTATAGAAGCAAGCATAAAGAGTGCTAATGATTTTTCTGGATTATATATTGTCATTTGATACACAGCAACCAATATAAGAGAAGATTTGATGAGGCATATAGAGACATTCATAATATACTTTTGTTTTTCCGCACCGTGGAACATCTTCCAGTTCTAAGTGATTTTATTAGAGTTAAAGAACTCTAGAGCTGGTAAGATTCTTAGTAAACATGTAAAACTAGCTTGTCATTTTATTGATGAGGAAACTGCAGAAGGTCTCATCTGGCAATTGCCAAAAGTCAAGATTCATTACTTTAGGTAGGCTAGGCTTGGCCCATTATTTAGTTCTTTTGACATAAGAGTTGAATTTGAAATTTTAGGACAACAAGAAACCAGGAGACATGTAAGAGAATTATTTAATATTATTGTGCTCTTGTGTTTCCTACACAAAGCAATATTAAACAGACTTTAGAAATTACCATAGTGCATCTAGCATTCTGCTTATGATATATTATTTTTTACAAAACCTAAGAATAGGCAGATATTGTTTTTTTGAAGAGGAGGCATAGACATAGAACATTTTGCCAGATATTATGTATGTAACTACTTCAAAAGGAGGAGAAGATGGATGGTTTTTCTCATTAGTTCTGAAGAATATAGAACAGACAGCAATGCTATCCAAATACCACTCCTCTTTATTGAAAACAGTTATACTTGGGTGTGTTGTTGTCCATTGTTTAAAAGAAATACTAAATAGCAAGCTGGCAAGATGTTTGAACATAGACTTTTCCTTGGAATTATGCAAGCATTAAATGCTCTGTTCAAATTCACAGTACTGAGAAATATTAGTAGTCAATTTGTATTTACATCTTTTATTCATCCCTATGATAGAGGAAAATATTGTCACATGTATGACAAGTTTATTTCAGTCTTATAAAAGGTATTTTTGCCCAACAGTCTCCTGGCACAGATAAACTTTCAATGTTCTAGTGCTGGTTAGAGATATCAAGTCACTTGGCTTCAAGTCCATTCTTTTCACACTAAGTCATCTGGCCACCTCTCTAAGTCCCTAAATCCTTGCAAGCTTCTTTGTCATACAACCTATTCTATTAAAGTGAAAATTTCCATTTACGTGTTTTTCTCTTCCACGTGATCCTGAGCTCCCTGTGATAAGGAATCCTTTTTCTTATTTATATTTCTCTACCACCCTAGATATGTATAACATTTTCAATAAATATTTTTCAAAGAAATACACAAGCACCTTTCTTTTTACTGGGATATAAATCTATAGCCTATTTTATGTTTAAATAGTGTTTTCTCCCTAGTTCTTGATTGTTATGCATATTTTACAATGTGATTTTATCTCCTTTTAGAGTAAATGGAATAGTGTTATAATTATTTCATTGAAGATGGCTTTATGTTCAACCAAAATCACTTGAGTATTGATAATGCTAAGGTTTCTTTACTTTTAGGAAGAAAATCCACACTAAACTGCACCTTTGAAAATCATTTAATGTTTAAATATATGCAAAAATGTTGTAAAGAAGCAGAACTACAAATATGTAAAATATATATACATACACTATCACGTATGTACTTTGCATTGCTACTTCATATTTTCTTTTTGTATTTCAAAATATTAAGAGGGTGCCAATGTTTTTGTTATATGATGTCTTTTATAATGCTTAAGTTGGGGCTTTTACTGTGCCCATCACCCCGATAGTGTTCCTTGTACCCAATAGTTAGGGTTTTATTCTTCCATTCCTCCCCCTTCATATTTTTAAAATAGCATACAATGTATTTATTTTAACATGGTGTTAATGCTCAAACCATTCCTAATAAAAATTAAGAGAATAATTCACAGGACAGACAGACTGTGAATAAGCAGAAGCAAAGGGTAGTAGTAGATAGAAGGGCAGCAACTCCATAGCCAGGAAGTATGAGGCTGGAAGGGTCACCCATAGAAGAGCAGGAGAGGAGAGAGATGCGGTCACCATTGAAACCATGTCTTGGGTTCACGCATATGACCACAGGGGACTCATACCACTCTGTGCCTCAATTATTTTAAAACTGAATTTTATCTAACGAGTTTCCCTATCTGGTCCTCCTTGTGAAATTGCTGATTGAGGCTGGAATTACAGATCCGCAGGCACTCAGACGTTTGTTGAAATGAATCAAAGGAGATGCTCGTGGAAGTGAATTAAAATTGGTGAATTGGAATGTATGGACTAACACGGGAATGAAACCCCGGAACCCTGGACTTTTTCGTAGGGGCATCATGATCTTATCAAGTGTTTATGAGCTGAGGCTAATAAACCTCACTCTGGTAGAAAGTGTGTCATGGAAACATCAGAAGATTTGGTGTAGAGCAGATTAAGACCCCAACATCTTTTAGGTCCTACTTTAGATGAATGACCTAGCATTGCTGAGACTTACTTTCTTAACTGATAAACAAAGAAGTCAAAGTAGTGCTTACCTTGAAAGGTTTTAGTAGGTATTAAATGAAAAATAGGTGAAAAAAAATCTTTAGAAGTTTTCTCTCATGAACAATTTTTTTTATTATACTTATTTCAGAATAGCTGAGGGAATACAGTCTTAAAGCTCTTTTACTCCATGTTTTGACATCTCGGCTTTGATTCACCACCAAGAAAATATTGTGAAATACATGAAACTATAGTTCACATATGGTTACTATAGTTCACTATGCTGTAGTTACATATGATTCGCATGATTATTATGATGGCCCCTATTAAAATAATGATGTTGCCTGTCTTCATTATACAACATTATCCAGATTCTCTTATATACCAATACTTTAGTATTTGATTTACTCCACTGAGGAGGAAAGCTAAACATATTAATATTGAAAAAAGAATATTAATACTATTGCCTTTTAGAAATGGAAAATATGCAGCACAATTTGGCACTTGAATTCAAACATTATGGTTTCTATTCAATTACACTAATAATTGTTAGTGACTTACATATAGTTTTGGGGCTCTGTGGGGGAGATATTGATTAATGATCAATCTGTGCAACTGTCTGCAAGGAAGTTGTCTATGGCATAAAGCAGTGTTTCTCAATCTTTTTTTTTTCATAATGCCTTGCTGAGGAAGGAAAAAATAATTAAATTTAAATCTTCCCTAATGAGAGAAACTAAATACTGAGGAATACATTTTGCAGAGATTTGTAGATGCAGAGATTATTGTAATATCAAAGATTTTTGCCTTCTAAAAACCAATTCCATCCCCATGAGGGTGATATAGTCCCTGTTGAGAAGGAACGATCTAGAGGAATAACAGCTAACTGTAACCCACACTTATATCATGACTTGATAAAGTTAACAGAAGTACCATTACTGTATTCCTAGTGGAGGTTTTTTTAGGTTCTTAGTGATTGTTGGAAGAAAAGAATTTCAGGACACAACACATAAAGCCAAAAGCAAGCAGCTTCTATTGAAAGTGGAAATGAAAATACACAGTGGCAAAACAGGGGGAGCAGGCAGGCTCAAGATGTACAAGGCAAAGGGTCATTTAGAAGAAGCAGAAGCATGAATAAAGATACACATTATTGAGATGATGGAGTCTTTGATTTGTTTAATACATAGCATGCACCCTTGGACTGAAATTTAGACTATCATTTATAGTCAAGTAGAGTAATAAAAATTTTGGGCATATATTAATATGTAGCATGGTGATAAGAGAGATTATTTGATAGTAACATAATGGCATCAACATGGGTTGAATTAGGTAGAGGCTACATGCATTGGAGATGAGTTCATAAAGCTAATGCAGTGATCCAGGAGATAATAAGTAGAAGAGCCTGAACAGGAGGATGGAAGTGGAAGATATTGGATTTATCTTAACGTGACTTCATAGTAAAGCACGATGATAATGTGTGCAGATATGTAAAACTAGATCAAAAACACTTCTTGTAGGAAAAAATCTATTCTTCCTATTGTGACTGAGAAGAAAGAAGAAAGCCTCCCTTTTATACTTCTACTTATTATACCCAAAGGTTGCTGAATTTACAGTTTTCATCATTATTGCACAAGGTGAAACAAATACCTTTTTAACCCAAATACTTTGGGAAGCCTGTCAAAGATGACCGAGTCCAAGAACCAGGCTCTTGTGGACCTCTGACACACTGTAGCTAGTGGGTCTCTGAAAATACTTTTAATTTAATATTTTGATTATATAAATGGAAACAAGAAATCTTTTCTAAACCCCAGGAAAGAAATTAATAAAGTAGTCACTTGCTTAATGCTAAAATACCCTGGACCATATAAATTAAATATTTTTACTTGTTACTCATTCAGAAAGCAAAGGGATGCTAGTTATACTATCATTACACATTTGTATGGGATATATATGCCCATATAAACTGGGATGGAGAGTAGTTTTCCTATTGGAAGGTTTTTATACAACATTTTTGAGAAGTATTTGAAATCAAGGCTTGCGTAAACTAATATCTATTGAGGACCTACTATACATGAGTTTTATATGTAAAGCTCCTTTAATCTACTGAGTGTTTGAAAAGTTAGGATTGTGATGTGAATCTTACCAACTTGAAGGTTCAAAGAGGTACTAATTTGCCTGAGATATGATCCAATGAAGCTGGGATTCAAACCAAGTTACCTCATTAATTTAAGTGAAATTGGGCTACAAAAGAAAATAAAGCAATTCTTGTGTAAGAGAAGTGAATTTATGTAGAAGCACATGTAGCATAGAGTTTAAATCTACTAGAAATATCCCCAGTTTCTTCATTACAAATGAGTATAAACTATGAAAGTTGTTCATTTATAAATAAATCTAATGTTCCCTAATATCCAAGTCCCAGGAAATTTAACATTTTTTTGTATTTTTTGTGCTTTCCATACCGATTGATGATGTGATAATCTTGAAAATGGTGACTATTCATTGACACCTCAGAATAATAAAAAGATTCCAGACAGCTCTAAAGAAAATTTAATTAATGAGCTTGAGGGAAAAATACAAATTCCCCACTACTGGCTTTTACTGTTTAATAGAATTCATGAAGGTTTCTTTTGAATTTAGAGATATAGATCAAAACAAAAAAGCTGAAAGAAACACAAAGCACCACTGGTAGTTTTAAGTAGCTCCTTTTGAATTCATAAGTCTTAAGACTTTTTTGAACTGTTTTAAGCTTCTTTAATTGCCTTAGTACCATTTGGTTAATTGTAATACTAAAGTCCTCACCTCATGGGAAGCACTGTGACACTTAACCTGTATCGTATGTAAATATACAATGATTCAGAGAAAGAGCTCTGTATCACAGGCCCAAAAGAAATTTAAGACTTCACGAACAGGCAGGCTATGTGAATCTTACACTCCAAAGTACTCCTGCCCCCGCCCCACCCCCACCCCAGTGAGCATCCAGAGGATTCCTATCTTGACTGGGAATGACAGCCCTGTGTAGGTGACCTCTAAAAAACTCATCTAACTTACCAAACTGGATTGGTCTGGGTAATTTCTTTGGTATCTCAGCACCATCTCAGTTTGGAGGGCAGTTTTTATACAAAGTCTTAGGATTATCCCAAAACTCACTGGAAAAAGAATTTTAAAAAAGATAAAAAGTGGCTTCTTTTTTAATATATATAAAAATAAGGTTTTATAAAATATTAAATCAATTAAAATCCTAATTTGAGATCAATAAAGGGAAAATGAAGTTATGTCTTCTGATTCCATCTATTCTCATAATCAGTTGCCATAGATTGGGTTGCTTGGAAACAGACTCTGAGATAGTTGTGTGCAGTGCAGAAGATTAAGTTGCAGGCAAAAGAATGCTCTTCAGACAAAATTTTCTAAGTAAGTAAGGAAAGTAGAACTTAGCAGGGGAAAAAGCTGACCTTCAATACAGTTTCAGGTTCAGTCTCAGCAGATTCCACCAGGAAGGCCTATCATAGTGTCCTAAATTGAAGCAAGGAGGCTGGGCATCTGTATTCCTGCAGCAGCCAATCATTGGCAAGGTGCTGTCTAGGAAGTGTGCAACTTTGGAGTCAGAAGTAATTGTCAATGAGGCAATTGCTGTAATCGGTCAGTAGTTGATTTTCCTAGCGACCGTAGGATGGATGTGTTGGTTCTGAAAACAGAATCCAGGTAGAGCACCTGAGTACTCACTAACAGTCCACTCCCTGTGCCATTCATAGCACTTACTTCTTACCATAAATTTACCCCATCTGGGAACAGATCCTCCGTAATTCTAATCAGTCTTCTTTCCTGGGGCACTTAAAAGAAATGGGATAGGAGGGTAAACTACAGCTCTCGATGTTGCAGTTGATCTCAAGGCTGTAATTTATACTTATTTCTACTTCCTCTGCCACATAATCTAGTAGCTTGGCAAGCAACTGTGCTTCTCTAGGTGACTTGCCTGGTGGGGCGACCCAGACCCTCATCCTTGAGGGGTCTGAGTTCTTGCTTACCATGGTTGTCTCATATTTTAGATACTGTATTTGTCCATTTATCTGTAAAACTGGTCATGGAACACATGGAAACACTCCAGTTTATCACTTGAATTCCAAACATATTCTACCTTCTTCATCATGTAGGAGAAAGTCAACATCTTTATAATTGAGGAAATGTAAGAAAGGATTGGCATGAGCTGTGGTGAGGGCTAAGGTATCATTTATAAATGTGCCTCAAATAATTCTTTATGCTCATAAGTTAATATTTGTTGAATATCAAAGTCTATATTTAGAATTTTATTAGCAACAGGGAGGAGCAGCTTTTCTAATACTTTTAACAGGAAAATTATTTCTCTGCATTTGGGGATCAGCCTTATTGTCTGAGTGTCCAGATTTTTAAAGAGGGGTGCAGTTGGAGAGGGAGGTGTCACATGCACACCCATCAAAGGATTTAATTAAACCTGGGATCAATGAAGTGATAATTGCAGCACCTGCCTCACCCTCATGTATGATTTTGTCTGGTGCAGGAGTATAATTTTTTTCCTGCAGTAGAGATGGCAGAATAAACTCCTGAGGGTGTGAATAGAAAGACAGTGGAGAAGGTAGAAGACCTTCTACCTGAAGACCGTAATGGGATTTTACAGTAGCTTTTGTGGGTGATAATTAAGGGAGGTGACCAAGGACAAGGAAAGAATTAAAAAGAATTGATGGCCTGGATGAGAGATCTGAAAGACTATCAGGAAACTTGAGTGGTGCTGTGAATATAACATATTTCAGATGATATTTTATCAAAGTAATCCAAATCCATTAGGTGGGATAGAACAGCAGACATTGGCACAGTACAAATCATACTCGAATTCAGAGGCAGCAGAGTAGCTCCAGGCAGTCTATGTGTTTGAAAATCAGAGCACAGGTGCATTCCTAAAAAGAGGGATCAATAAGTCAGAGGCCGGGCAACCAGGGTAAATGAGTGGCTCAAGTCAGTTGCTGCAAAGGGAATGGAGAGTACAGAGATGGGATGAAAACCTCATGTGTACCTTAGTGAAGAGGTCAAGAACTCAGATACAGCCGATGGTGCTTCTGTGAGAAGTGAGCCAGTGTTGAAAGAACTCAGACGGTTCTCAAGATATTTATAGAACATTTATGTCAGTTTATAAATTTCAAGCATTTAAATGTTGGACCTAGATAAACATTTTAAAAACCAGCTGGGCCAAAAAAATAAAAACATAACTTTGAAAATCAGAAGTCATGTACAGGCCTCTACTTTGCAACTCTGAAATAAAAATTTGTCAGAGTCTTAATGGACAGGTCAGAGCTTCCGAGAAGGGTTCCTGAGTCATTTAGGCAACTAAGATTCAATCAGCGAATGGAGGTAGGATTCTTGTGATTAGGGATAGGGCACCACTGCAGGGGTGAGGGAACACTCTGCCTGCAAAGAGTTCTGTGGGCAAGCTAGAACATCAGTATTCACCATATTTAGCTGAAAGGATATAAGTCTCTCTTCAGTTTTGGGGCCTTATAAATTGAGACGTCCACATCCTCAAAATGGAAGATTAAGAGGCAAATAATAAATGAAGGTGTTTATGCAATCATTTGACTTACTTGCTTTTACTCACATTTCTTTGGGTGTTGGTTTCCTACTTCTGAACACCTAGTTTTAAAATATGCTTTTAGCAACTCTGGTTTGGGGATCCACTTTGATTCACATTTGGCTTTCTTTTTGACTTTTGTGTCTCCTGTGGTCTCCTTATGGAGGTATACCTTCTATGTAGATCCCATGGGATCCCAGAAATGAAACTTGCTTTCTGGATACCAACAAAGGATATAGTTTCTGGATTTTGATAATTAAAAAGGCAAGCTTTCGTGGACTCCTTACACTGTTAGGATTGTCACGGGAATTCTGAGTGAGATGAACCTACAGACAAGGAGACATACTATACAATAGAATGGCACAAGTGTGGAAACACAACTGGGAACAGTCTTTATTCTTTGTTAGACTCATAGAAATATCCATAATTGTGGGTAATGATACCAGAGATTTCAGAGTTTTTGAAAGAATTCAATACAGTCACATCTTTAATGTGCTCAACAGCTGGTCAGTATGTACCATGGTTGATGCAACCCAACACTGCCATTTACCTCTCTGTTCCCCCAGCTATGAATTGAAGAAGAAAGCAAGGAATGCTCAAGTAAATTCCTGGCATTCATTTCTCTTCCATCAGTATTTTTTATAAATATGTTCATGTACTTTCCTTTTTGTAAAAAACACTTGTAATGCCTTTGAAGTGTGCTCAATAATTTTCATGTATTATCTATTTTGCAATTCCCAGTGACTCTTTCTTTTTCACAAAATAAAATAAATGAAAAGACAAATGCAAAAACCTGGGAAAAACCTATGAAATGCCATCAAAATGACATTATATAGGAGTATGACCCGGGGACTTTCATAAAATAATTTAGCATACAGAACTTCCTGATGATGAGTTGTATAATAAAACCTCTGAAACTGGCATCTCAACTTTAGGAAAGGCCAGAAGATTTACAAAAAGGCAACATTCACATTTATTTTCAGAACCTCTCACCTTGACTGTTTTTCCTTTCAAAATGAGCTTGAGCTTGATTTAGAAATGAGGTACAAAGTCAGGGTAAGAAGAATATAATTTTGCATGCAATGCTATGGATTTTTCTCACCTGTAATAGGACCTTTCTTGGCAAAGAACGTTTAGGTGCATGATTAGAAAAAAGATAAGCCCTGATGCAAATATAATGTCATTCCCTCCTTGACAGACACACTTTTGTACACTGAAGATAACTTCCTTTCTTTACATTTTAAATAAGTGAACAACAGAATAAAATATTTGTATCAAGGAACCCTCACCCTCAACCCAGCTGTATCAGTTATGGTCTTGATGCAAAAGATCAGTTGCTTTATCTAAAGGAAAACCCAAATAATGATCTTCTAGAAGGTAATTGGTACACACACAGCATAGGTGACAGGTCAACGTGGATTCGTTTATTAAGATTTGAGTACCAGTTTTATCGCAGGTATATTTTTCATAATTATTCCTTAGAGATAAATATTAAAAACTGGATTTTATAGATGAGGAACTAAAAATATAGAGAAGATAAATAAATTAACATATTGCTTTCATATTTCCTTATATGACTTTGAATTTTTACATCTATTTATAATCGAGACGAGTTTGTAGTTGTATGTATATGACCTCTTTTTTAACTTTCAGTATCAGCGTTACACTGATTTTTAAAAATGAATTAAAAAATCAAGTTTTGTGTGGTCTACAATTTATACGGCATGACTAGTATGTATCTCTGGAGGATGTGTAAAAGCAAACCTATGCAACTATCTATACTCAGAGCCTTTTTGAGGATAAGTGCTTGAAGATTGGTCATTTTCTCCAAAACTTTTGGCCTCTTCAGGGTTTCCACTATATCTTTCCTTAACAAATTTACATTTTCCCAGAAAATTATAAAGATATAATTATATATTTTTCATTTCTTAGAAGAAAATGTAGAGCTCCATTTTGGGGTGTTTTCCTAAGGATTTCAATAAGAAATATTGGGATTATGAATCAACTATCTATGGTTAGTTTCTCATGATTTGCTGATCTTTTTGTAAGCTTGACCTAAGGATAAGGGTAATGGTCGAGAAAAGTGTGTTTTTGTTTTTTTTTTTTCAGCAAAAGACAAAAAAGAATAATGTTACCATTTCATAGTCACATGCAAATCAAAACAAAAATATCCAGAGACCAAAAATAAAAAAGATAAAAAAACATATTTATAGCCTTTCTTCTACAACTCAAGAAACAAAATGTTCATTCTCTACTTAATAAGGATATTTAAGGAGAATAAAATTTCAAAATGAGTGCAGGTCACTGTGGCTAAGACCTGTAATCCTAGCACTCTGGGAGGGCGAGGCGGGAGGATCCTTTGAGCTCAGGAGTTTGAGACCAGCCTGAGCAAGAGCGAGACCCTGTCTCTACTAAAAATAGAAAGAAATTAGCTGAACAACTAAAAATATATAGAAAAAATTAGCTGGGCATGGTGGTGCATACCTGTAGTCCCAGCTACTCTGGAGGCTGAGGCAAAAGGATTGCTTGAGCCCAGGAGTTTGAGGTTGCTGTGAGCTAGGCTGATGTCACAGCACTCTAGCCCAGGCAACAAAATGAGATTCTGTCTTAAAACAAAAAAAAATTCAAACCTACTACTGGGTATTTTTACTCAACAGAAAATAAGTCATTTCATCAAAAAGACACCTATACGTACTTGAATGTTTATTGCAGCATGATTCACAGTTACAAAGATGTGGACAACTCATGTGCTCATAAACTCATGAGTGAATTAATAAAATGTTGTATATATACACTATGTAATACTACTTGTCCATGAAGTAGAATGAATTAACGCCTTTTGCAACAATTTGGTTGGAACTGGAGACCATCATTGTAAGTGAAGTACCTAAAGGATGGAAAAACAAACACCACATGTACTTGCTTTTAAATTGGAACTAACTGATGAGCACATAAGTGCACAGAGGGAAGCAAAAATCAGTGGAAATCAAGCACGAGGGAAGAAGGGATGGGTGCTATTCAGGTGATGGGCACATTTATAACCCCGACTCAAGCATAATGAAAATGATCCATGTAACCAAACACATTTGTACTCCCCTAATATTTTGAAATAATAATAATAAGAATAAAACATAATTTTCTCTCTCTTCCTGAATAATTTGAGGTCACCTAGGTCTTATTATAATCGCTCAATAAAATAGTCAGATGGCTGAATTAAATGAGATATTCTATTCTAAATTTTCTACTTGTGTTTTACTTCAAATTAGGTATGTTCCTACGGGATCTAGAGAATATCATCAGGCATTTTTTATAAAATTTCTCTCTCACTATAAGTTTTAATATCAAGCAGACCACATGCCTGAATGACCTAGATGTCCTCAATAATTTTTAAGCGGCCCATTAAGAAACGGTCAGCTACCAAATACAGTGAGACATTGAGGGGGAAAATTGGAAGTGTTTATTCATATATTTGGCCTCTTTTTATATCTCTGACACTTTGTAAAGCCTCCCTCATTCAAAGTTTTTAGTGACCTTGAGATTCAGAAAAAACAAAAGTGTGTTTCCTCCATATCAATCTATTTGACTAGCATTCACCTTTGGCTCAACCCAATCACAGTGTAGGTGTCTCTGTTTGTCTGTTTGTCTCAGACATTTTAAAGTGTCTTCTGTAGTGCTCACATTCTTCCAGGCCCAAGAACACTCATCTATGTTGCTTTCTCATTTATTTGTTTCAGTCAAACTCAACTTACAATTTTTTTTTCTCATATAGATATCAACCTTAACGTTATTTGACTGGGAAGATCTATGACCAATCAGTGATGGCCACAGAGAAATAGTTTGAACTTAAAGACTTATTGAAAGTTGCAATGGGCTGTCTTGGGAGATAATGAGCTCTCTATCACTGGAAGTCAGTGAAGGGTTGAAAATACTAAGATCAAGAACCCAGGAAGGGGTTTATAATTTTTCTTTTGATTTCCTCTCTTTTGTTCCCACTATGTACGTACTACCACTTGCTTGAGAGATCGAGTTTCTCTCGGTCGAATAAAACATAAGGGACCAGGGATTTTACAAAAACTTGGGTGCCAAATCTTCTTCACTTTTCAGCTCCACTTGAAAGGATGGTGGACTAAATTAGAATTTAGGCCTAAGGATCATACCTAACTATTAAGAATGTGATTTTTTTTTTAAGTATCCTTTTTCTATTGCCCTTTGCAAACAAAGCAAAATGGCAGGAGGAGGTGGACAGATAGAGTTTTGAGTGGATTAGTCTGGATTCATTAAACCAACAACAATTAAGACTTAGCTTATATTTATGGACTTGTTCACCTCCTAGAGTCTAAAATTCTATCCAATATTTTTAATTGAGACTTATACTACATGTGTTGATAAATATAGTATATCTATCTATATTGATAATATAACTATCAAGCTATCTTTGAATAATATGAGGCCTGGCATTAGTTTCTAGTGTCATAAGTGTATGTTTTATTGCTTTTCTTTACCTCTTCGAGAGATGGTCAGTGTCCTTCGACATCTGTGTCCCTCTTCATAGAAGCATCTCTACTAGTTAGGTCATGCTCTGAGCCAACAGCTTGTATGTATCCTTCATTAAATTAGAGACTTAAATGTGGTTTCATTTTTTCTGCCTATTTTGTTGTGGAACCAAACCCAGCCTCCCTTGCAAATGCATACTTCAAGTGCGTAGGCTTCATGTGAATAATAGCTTTTATCTATGTAGGAATCACACTTGATGATCCGTAACCACCAAACTTTGCCACTCATAAAATACCCATCTCAATTAGTGAATTAGCATCCCATCAAGTTGATGCTGAAGATGTGAAGCCTTGAGAATGTTCATTCATTGCAGCTAATGAAAATGTGTTTAGAAATTGCTTCTCCAAATGAATCACTAGGAAGAAATTGGCTTATTATTATAGACTGTATTTGGTTTTGAAAAATCAATCTTCTCTTCAGCTCTGTCATCTAGTAGCTCATCAGATACTTAAAACATCAAATGAACTGTCTGCCTTTAACTGTTCTTAGAAATTGGGATATTTTTAAAATTTATCAAGTGACATTACAGTCATTATCATAACTATTAAAAATACAGCTACAGCAAAACAAATGAATGATTATTATGCTTTTTTAAATATAATCTTTCTGTTCATATTTTGTCAGCATGGGTTAAAAAATAGCTGACTTTTTGTGAAGGGTGATACAGACTCCAAGAAAACATAGTTAAAAATATTAAGCATCATACATTATTTCAAATGTCTGTGTTTGCATTAGACATTATGAAAACCTTGATGTAAAAATGTCACAATTGAAAGGAAAAGTGTTAAATTATCAGCCCTATTATATCATTTCTGAAGCCCAATTTGCCTTTTTTTTTTTTGGAGAAGGTTGTAATGAGCCTGGTTCATTTTCCTTCCTACCATTTATCTTTTCAGTCGTAATGGAAAATTTCCCCCTTAGGCACAGCCTACTATTCTTGTCTTAGACGATTAGGCAGAAATGAAGGAGATCATAAAGGTGAGAGATTTCTACACAAACAATATGATGCTTAGTACAGTGACTAGCACAATTTAGGCCAAGGAATTCTAACTGAACTCAACAATAGTGGTTTTGTGATGTAGCAGGAATCACAGAAAACAAAGTTTCTATTTCTTAACACACTGAGAGGTCTGTGGAAAGGTGACTCAGACTTTCTCCAAATGCTCAATTAGCTGTCAAACAATATAATTATTTAACTCAAGAATGTAAAGGAATAATTGCAAATATATTGAGACTATTGTATTTAAAATGGTGGAATTTTTCTTTTGTAGTTCTTTGGTGAGGATTAGAGTCTTTGTTTCACATGTGACTGGATCAAAGAATGTTCATTTTCTATTATGCCTCCTTTGGAAACCAAGATGTTAACCCTATATTTGAGAAAGACCGTGGAAAGAAGATGCCAAAACTGAAAGTTACTCTGGCCTCTGTCCCCTTCTACTAACATGAATGTACAGAGGCCACTTAAATCCATTCAGCCTATTTCCTTACCTGAAAATGGAATTACAGATTGGTTTGAACCATATAAAACTCCCATTTAATAATTTTTGACCTACTAAAATCTCAAACAGTTTGTTTGCAGTGTTGCTATGAGAATCAATGAGAAAGAAGAAAACTAATAGTACATGCCATGGGACAACCAATTCACTTTATTCTTCAGCAATGAACCCTCAAAGTCTTCCAGATGCCTCATTAGCACCAAAGCCCTTGCCAGGAATAAGGAAACATCTGTGATGATGGATATGACTTCTGTTATGAATCAATAAGTATGCCTAGAACTTTGCATGTGGTATCTGATTTAATTAATACTTTTATGAGGTAGGTCCTATAATAATTTCCATGATGTGGAAAAGCAAACTGATCTCAGCTATTGGGAACTAGACTCAAGAGGAATACCTGGGGAATCCAAGATTTTAACCAGAACTATATAACATCTCCCAAGAGATCAGGGAGCCAACTTCAACATTATTAATATAACTTTGTGTTTTCAGCCTGTTTTATAAGCCCTTAACATTTAATAATAATTTATTGTTGTATAATATTTATAATAATGTGTATACATACATATTCTGTAATTAGACTTCCAGGATGCAAGTCCTAACTCCTTAACTCATTAGATATATGACTTTATAACACTGGATAAGTTACATTTTATTTACTTATTTTACTTATTTTTACTTATTTTATTTTACTTATTTTATGTATTTGATCTATAGGTAACAGCCACTGTTTTAGGCATTTTGCTCATGTTATCTTCCTGAATACTCACAACAATTCAAGTAGATGGTATTAATATTTTTTTTTTTTTTTTTTTTTTTTGAGACAGAACCTCACTCTGTTGCCTGGGTTAGAATTCTGCGGTGTCAGCCCAGCTCACAGCAACCTCCGACTCCTGGGCTCAAGTAATCCTCCTGACTCAGCCTCCCAAATAGCTGGGGCTACCAGCATGCTCCACTACACCCCGCTGATTTTTTTTCTATTTTTTTTGTTTTTTTAGAAGAGAGGGGCTCTCCCTCTTGCTCAGGCTGGTCTTGAACTCATGGGCTCGAATGATCCACCCACCTCGGCCTCCCAGAGTGCTAGGATTACAGGCTTGAGCCACCGCGCCAGGCCTCATTTCCTCAATGTTAAGATGAGATTTAATAAGAATACGCATGAAAGGACTGGCACATGCCATGTTCAATAAAAGTTTTCTATTATAATTTTTATTTTTTATCAATTTTCTTACAAACTGTCCTAGTCCATTTTTGTAGTGCTATAACAGAAAACTTGAGTTCAAGTAATTTATAAAAAACAGAAACTTATATCTTTTTCTGGAGGCTGGAAGTTTCAAGATCAAGGCATCAGGATTTGAGGAGGGCTTTTTTGCTGTGTCATCACATGGTACAAGGTGAAAGGGCAAGAGTGAACCAACTCCTTTAGCCAAGCCTTTTTATAAGGGCACCTAATCCTGTTCATATGGAAGGAGACCTCGTGGTGGTGTAATCACCTTTTAAAGGCCTTACTTGTCAATACTATCACCTGGACAACACCTGGATTTTGGAGGGAACAAATTCAAACCATAGCAAAAATCCTGCAACAATAATACTTGTTGGATGAGGGTTGTTGATCTTAATTTCAGATAGAAAATTGAGGCTTACCAAATTCGATTGATTTGTCTAAAAAACACATCAAAAGAGCCTGGAACTGACAGCTTTGAATCTTAATCTTCTGTTTTTCTCAAATTCAATCTTCTATTATTTTTCCACTGTATGATTGTAATTTCCTATGCGTCAAGCCTATTGTTATAGGGCAATATGCTCTCTACATGGGCAATATAGGGCAATATGCTCTCTCTCATGGGCAATATGCTCTCTACAGTGCCTAATATAGTACATCATGAAAACTTAATAGTTTTCTGATATCAACAAGCACTCTTAAGCTCTTTTTTATTATGAAAAACATATATATGCACATCATATAAACTAAACTATCACATGGTTCTATTTGAACCTTCCTTCAAGCGTGAGGCACTCATTTTCCCAGCTACTGAGTGTGTTGACAGCTCACAGCTTACAGCTGAGTTGATTTCCAAGTATTACCTTCAGCCAATGACAGCCACTTGTGTTATTGCCTGTCTTTTGAATAAAAGTCATTTTAACTGGGATGAGATGATATTTCATTGTACTTTTGACTTGTATTCCCTGATGATTAGTGATATTTATAATTTATTCATATACCTATTAGACATTTGTGTGTCTTTTTTGAGAAATATCTATTCAGATTTTTCACCCATTTTAAATCAGAAATTTTTTCTCTTTAGAGTTGTTTGAGTGCCTTATATATTCCAGCTATTAATCTCTAGTCAGATAGGCAGTTTGTAAATATTTTCTCACATTCTGTGGGTTGTTTCTTCACCTTGTTGATTGTTTTCTTCACTATGCAGAAGCTTTTTAGCTTAATGTAACTCCATTTATCCACTTTTATTTTGGTTGCCTGTGCTTTTGAGGTCATACGTAAGAAATCTTTGCCTAGACTAATGTTCTAGAGTGTCCCCCAATGTTTTCTTCTAGTTGTTTTATAATTTCAGGAAGGGAAAAGAGAAATATTATGTTATGTTGGTGGAAGTGTAAATTAGTACAGCTACTATGGAGAGCAGTATGGAGGTTTCTCAAAATATTAAAAATATAATGGAACTACCATATGATCCAGCCATTGCACATCTGATTATATATCAAAAAAAAAAAAAGGAAATCTGTGTATCAAAGAGATACCTGCACACTCATGTTTACTGAAACACTATTCACGATAGTCAAGATATAGAATTAACCTAAATTTCCATAAATGAATTAATGGATAAAGAAAATGTGGTACATATACATAAAGAGATATTATTTAGCTATAAAAAATGAATAAAATTCTATAATTTTCAACAACATGGATAGAACTAGAGGACATTATATTAAGTGAAATAAGCCAGGCACTAAAAGACAAATATTGTATTCCATCACTTATATTTGGGAACTGAAAAAAAAAATGAACTCATAAAGATAGAGAGTAGAAGAGGGTTACCAGAGGTTGGGAAAGGTAGGAAAGGGGATGATAAAAAGTAGATGGTTAAAGGGTACCAAAATACAGTTAGATAGAATACAATCTAGTATTTGGTAACACAATAGAGCTACTATAGTTAACAATTTATCATATATTTTTAAATAATTAAAAAAGTGGAATTGGAATATTCTAAACACAAAGAAATCAAACATTCTTGAGGTGAGGGATACCCTAATACACCTATTTGATTATTGCACACTATGTCCATATCAAAGTATCCCAGGTACCTCCAAAATATGTACAACCATTATGTATCCATCACAATTAAAATTTTTAAAAAATTGAAAAATCCAAAGGGAGTCTCTCGACCCACTGACATCCCTCTCTCTATAGAGAGCCCACATTTGACCATGAGTCATGAAGTGGCATAAAAATTGATCCCTTTGTCCCAAAGTGGGGAAACTCTGAAAGATAAACCAACTCCAGAGTTCCTGGTGGGTTCTGGTATTTGCCAAGTCCTTTGTTCAACTCTGAGAGGAAATAGAACCAGGGCACAGCCCCTTTTCTTTGCTGAATTCTATGCCCATCATTTCTCCACAGGGCTTGATATAGAGTTCTTCCAGGTAAAATCCCTGCATACAGGTCCCTATCTCAGAGTATGTTTTCTGGAGAGCTGGAACTAAAACACCCACCTAGGTTTTCAAGAACTGAGGCTTGCTTTGCATCTCATCCTAATGTAATATGGAACTAGAACATCTCAATAGTTTCCAGATGTGGTTGGGACCACAGTGCCTGTGATTAGGGCTCCCAGATTCCAACCATTTGGATATTCCACCATGATTTTTCAATACTTTCAACCTTGAAATACATCATAACTGACCCATAACAACAAAATGCAAACACCTGCAACTCTTCTTGGCCATGTGTTGCAGTTCCTTGTCTTTGGTTCCACGTCTCAGCTTCATTCCCTTCATTTGATTTTCCGTCTTTCATCTCTCGCACAAGTTACAACATTTCTAATTTTTTCTTGATATTTGAATCTTGTATTCTGTAGTGGATTTCTGTTTTTATACATACTTCCAGGACAAACATATTCTGCTGTTGGAGGTGAATTTTTTTCACTCTGGTTTCCTCCTGAAATTAAAAACCTCATCCCTATTTCACCTCAGAAATTAATTCAGTCACCATCTGACTGCATATATCTTCATACATCATATATCATGAAAAATATCACCTTTAGAACTCATCCACTACTTTCCAAATTTCTTTGCATAGAACTGGTCTCAAAAATTGTTAAAGGTATTCCGCAAGAAGGAAAAGAAAAAAACTTTTAAAAAGGTCATTTTGGTAAAATTGCATTTCTAAATCCCCTTTAAGGATTCCTATTTTGCTTTTCATGTTAAAGGCTGTCATAATTTCAGCAGTAAAGAAACTATGCCTTTTTTTACGTCTCCTATTTTCCAAACCTGAATTGACTATAGGAGGATGCTTTCTGTTTCTTTGTCTTGTAAAATATACGGCAACCTTGCACAGAGCTGTTGTTTTCATCCCAACAAATTTGCGGTCTGTGTATCTAGTTCAAGCTTTGACCTAATTTGGAATCCCTTTCTATACCTGACAGGGATACTCTAGCACAAGGAAAGATTTAATGCTTTTGTATTTCATTTGACTTTTGCTTTTCATTCCAAGTATTTGTGTTAAATTTTTCATACAGATAGAGGTCATGAAAATGAATACAATGGCAGTCATCATACATCATATCTTCCTTGTGCTCCAGGATATAACAGCCATAGCTGAAGGGACATTTAATGAATAAGGGCCAGACTGTTCCTGCAGCCTTGGCATGAACATCATCAGGGAATAAAAACACAGCCTTTCACAAGGCAAGTAGTTCATTGCTAGACTGTTCTAATTATTATAAATTATCTTTATTATCATTTCTATATACCTATCCCATATTGAACTTCTGGAGCAACAAAGAAAGCAAATCTTTTTTAGATATATATATAATATGTTGTCTTTGCAGATATTTGAAGGCAACCAACTTAACCTATTCAAGACTTCTTGTCTCTAGTTTAAATATAAATTAATCCTTTAAATTTCCACGAATGGCATGTTTTGTAGACTTCATATGGAATGTCTTCCTCACATGGGCATGTACTAACTTACCACAGGAACTCATATCTCCAACTCCTAACTACTCCTAGATACTGTATTTCTATGACAACATTCAGTCCTGTGGGCAATCACTTAAAGATGTATCTGAAATGGGATAGAATATTGCTTCATTGGTATAAACAAAGAAGTGAATTTTGCATTTTCCTCCTAGGGTTTGCCTTTAAATAAATGACTAAATAAGAAAATAGAAATCCTATATTTAATCTTGACTATGATTAAAAGACCTCCTGTGCTGTGAGAGTCTCATACCTCTGTGATACATACTCTAAGGGGAGCCAGAAGATTGGGGATTGCTGGAATAGTATTAGGTTCTCTCTGGGAAGTAAAAAGTCAACGCCTATTTTGCTGTACTTTCTCAACTTACAGAATTGACATGGTTATTGCCAATATTTGACATTTTAAACTTCACACAAATTACTCATAGGCACAGAGCCACTTCACACAAATTTTCTTATTTGAGCAAAATGTCATCGAGAGGAAATCACAGTGCTGAAAATCACAGCTTTTCAATAACTGGACATGGTTTAGAGTCTTTATTGAGAACAGGTGTAGTTTGACAATGAAAAGCATTGAATGTGGTCTATCAGTAAATATAAAGGACCTTCAGCAAATCATGTTTTCTAAGAACACTAAAATAGGGCAATGGCAAACCAAATCAGACAATAATTTAAAAGTGTTAGAGTAATTAACAAAGTAACATAATGAGAGCTTGCTTAATTATGTTATTGATTTTCCTTTTAAGTCAGTGTTTATTTCCTTTTTCCAAAGAAAGTTAAATTTAGATTGTGATGTTTACATTGAACTTGCCATCCTATGCTTAATCGAGCCCATAACTACTCTAATTTTTACTGCATACTGGACAGCTTTTGTTGACTCCATGTGATTGTGTTTACAATAGAAATGGGAAATAAATAAGAGAGAAAAGGAATGACTGCTTTAGTGATTATCTTTCTCCCAGAAGAGTTGGTTAGTATCGCATCTGATGTCATCATTTTGACTTCTCCATTGTCTGCATGGGGTAGAGGCTGAATGGTGTAGGATGTGCAATTGTAGATCTTTTATCATTATAAACACTACATTTGATAGGATGCTTAGCTTGATTGAATCTGGTAACCTCATTGGCTCCTTTATAAATGCATTAGATACCTCAATGATCTCAAAAACTTACTCAGATCCAAACAGAGTTGAAATCATAACTGAAGGTGACATAATTGCCCTGCAAATATGAAAGTTGAGGATGTAAACAGAGTAAACTATGGAATGACCTAGTCTGCGCTTTTTCAACTGAGAAGCAAATATTGAACAATTTTAAAAATTTTTAATGAAAAGGAATTCAAAAAGAAAATAATTGTCTTAATTTATAGTTTATAGGCTCTTATCTTTTCAAATGAAATCTCTAAAGAATGAAAAAAATACCCATCACCCACCAATGCATTCTGAAACATCAGATTAAAAATTTCCAAGTGGTTTTATCCATTGGAAATATAAATAATAATAATATATATTTCCACAAATACAACAGTTAATAACTTCTGCCTCTTTATCACAGTTTTAATTTGAAACCATCAAGGCATGAGGAAAAAAATGATTTTGATAGGTTTTGTTTATTTTTTCTTAGTTTCAGCTGCTCCATCTGCTGATCCAAAACAAAACATAGTTACAAGAAATGAACAACAATACTTAGAAAACTAAAATCCAAATCAAACCAGACCATAGAAAGAAAATAGAAAAATAGTAAAATAAAAAAACAGACCTCCTGTTGACTCCACATATTGTTGTACAATTTACATACAAAGAAGCTAGTGGGTGCTAAAAATATTAATTTAACTTAATTAACACATATATAAGGTGTTGTATACATATTCATATATATGTGTATGGGTGTGTATATAAAAAGTATCTACACTGGGCCAGTCACTGAACAAAGCCCTTTATATATATTGACTCTCGTATTCTTTAGAATAACCTCTGGAACCAGATAATATTATTTCCATTTTGAAAAGGAAATTCATGTACACAGAAGTTAAGCCACTGACTCAAGATCACACAGCTGCTATGTGGTGGAGCTGGCCTTGACCCTGTGAGGCTCTGGAGCGTATTCTCTCTCTTCATATCTTTGTGTTGTAAGGGCTCTCATAAAATATTGCTAAAATATAGAAGATAATTCTTCCACTTCTTATTTTACTGTCAAAAAGAAAAATCTAATCCAACAAATTACATAAATTTCACAACTTCCTATCTAGAACCTGGTACATAGCAGCATTCAGCAAATAAAGAGTGCTTTAAGAAACAATGGTGATATAGCACCTCTTGTATATTCCTGGACAAAGCTGGAACCCATTTTACTAAGTGAAGTATCTCAAGAATGGAAAAACAAGCATCACATGTACTCACCAGCAAATTGGTATTAATGGATCAACACCTAAGTGGACATATAGGAGTAACATTTATCAGGTTTCGGGAGGGTGGGAGGGGGGAGGAAGGGATGGGTATATACAACCACAATGAGTAAGATGTGCAACGTTTGGGAGATGGACATGCTTGAAGCTCTCTAGGCGGGAGGGGGGCATGGGCAATATAAGTAACCATGACACTTGTACCCTCATAATACGCTAAAATAAAAAAAAATTAAAACAATTAAAAAAAGAGTATCCTTAATCTCCTATTTTTCTTTTATATGATTTTAAATTTATTCCTCCATATACCCAGGAAAACCTACTCTCTAACATTCTACATCAGGTTATTTAAATGCTTAAGCATCCTGATAAATATTACGCAGCAATCATTATTGTCTGAATACTTTAGAGGCAAAAGTTTAGGAAGGAATATAGAAAATTTGTGAGACTGATTTTGGCAAGTCTGGCAGCATCACTTTATCTTTCTCCTCATTCCCACTAGTCTTGTCTTCAGAGGTCTTGGTAAGAGGGAATAAAGGGGCAAAAAACTGAGAAAGATTAATAAAATTATTAAAATAGTCAATATTAACAAAATGAGAAAAGATCCTACTCTGTTGATGTTCTGCTGGAAAAGTTGAAGGATCTAAAGTCCTTCCCACTAAAGCATGGAAACTCTAGGCTAGAGGCTGCCTCACCAGACTGGAGCAGGAACAAGGAGTGAAGAACGTTAGGAGAGGAGGAGAAGAGAGAGAGAAGAGATCTGAAATGCCCATCCAACAGGAGTTCTATATGCATTGAAGGGTTTCCACCATATGCTAACCTCTGGGTATGATAGTCGCATTGCAATTCTCAGAGTGTTTTAAGAACGCCCTGTAGTCATACAGTATCACAAAGATGCTTCTAAAGCCCTGGTTCACTTTAAAATTAGATGTCATCTGGAAGGCCTGTATCTTTAGTCATTTCACTTGCATGCACTGACCTGAGGATAAATTCTCAATAGTAGATTTACTTTTAATGTGGTGGGCTGCCACTTGCAAGTTTGACTTTTGGTACCCCCAGTGAAGACAATTAAGCAAACCTCATAATGCTATAATTGAAATGTTAACAGATAATTGCCCATGTAATTACTCCAAGTCATTTTATTATCATTAGAGGAGGATAAAAGTCAGCAGTATAATTTAATATCAAATATTACTTGATTACCAAGATACAGTTAATGTTAATGCATCTGTTTTATAACAGCTTGGGAGGTTTCCTCCTGGCTGAAGACAATGAAAATGCTGGTTCTGGGCACAGGATGCATGACAGGAAGGCAGGAATGTTATCTCAGGTGTCTATCATTTACCAGGGTTATGCTCATCTCACTTATCCTCAAAAAAAAAGTATCTTGTAAAATTGTTAACCTTTTCCCTGGAATACCTCCTGCATGCAGCATATGGGCGAGCACATCTTTATTCCCTTTACCAAGTGGAAAGTAGCAGAGATGAAGTCTCCAATCCTTATTCTGTTCATGCATCTCTTCTCAGTCCTGGGGCAACTCTGCCGTCTTCCCTTCTTCTTGGCACCCTGTGAGCCTCCCAGGAGCTCCCTTCTAATGCTCTGAGACTTAGCTGTTCCCCATCCATGCATTATTGACTTACTAGTTATTTCAGAATGTTCTGTAGTGGTTCTGTTGTGAGACTGATTTTTGTGGTTGTAATCCAAAGAGTCATTATCATGTTAATAAGTTGCTGAAAATGTTAAAACTGGTCAACTGATCCTTTGCTTTGGTAAAGTACCAATTTCAATGTTAAAGTCTTAGAATTTCAGCTATTCAGAATTTTTCAATGATACCCTGTTATAGAAATGTTTGTGTTCCACCAAAATTTATGTATTGAAATCTAATCCTTAATATGATGGTGTTAGGGGCATTTGGGAAGTGATTAGGCCGTAAGGTGAAGCCCTCATGAATAGGATTAATGCATTTATAAGATGCCAGAGAGATCACTAGCTCTCTTTCTGTCATGTGAAGATCCAATAGGACAGCAGTCTGCAACCAGAAAAAAGGCTGTCACCAGAACTTGACGATGCTGGCACCCTGATCTGAGACTTCTAGCTTCCAGAACTGTGAGAAATAAATTTCTGTTATTTGTAAGCTGCTAGGTCTATGTCACTTTATCATAGCAGCCTAAACTAACACATACCCCAATTTTACCCTAGGTCCTTTCTTTGAATATCTTCAAAATATTCTAGAGTTGTTTTTCCCTATTAACTTCATTAATAGGTCTTCATTTAGGTTTACCAATATACCAATTGTTTGAAACATGTATATCACATATAAAAGTTATGGTGCTCAAATTTAGTGCCAAAGGGCTTTACACATAACAGATGGTCAGGAATCTGTGTCAAAGATTAACACTACTTTGCTTACTTTACCTAATTGTGGCATAGAAATGTAATACAATATACCCAATATGATGATATTTTAGATTATTTTTAAAATTAGACCTTGAAAAAATACAAGTTTTAAAAATAGAAGTATTCAGTTGTCATTTTTTTTTTTTGCAGTTCATTCCTCCTTTCATTTGAAACTGAAAGCTTGACAGATTTTCTTTTGCATCAAGATGTCAATGTCAGTTCTTACATTTTTTGTTGATATATGCAGTACAAAATTCAGCATGAAATTCTTTATCTGGGAATGACACATATCCATTTATTTGTGTAATGAAAAAATGCTATTCATGCATAATATAGGTGTCTCTAAGTACACAGAGACTGTGAAAACTGATATGTGATCAATGGTTTATTTAATAGATGGTAACAATTACAGATGTATTTTAGGTTTGTGGTATACCGAGTGGTTATATTTATTGTTTCTGACCATGTTACACTGCAGTTCAAATAATTTGTTTTGGAACTCCTTATTCTGTGATCATTATTAATTGGCAAAGGCAAATTGTAATATTATTTCATTTTTATAAAACAAAGTCAAGAAATTTTTGAAAATCAATATTCAACTTCACAATTTGGGGTATACAGATCAGGCTATTATTTGACTTTTGGAAATGACTGAAGCATAAGAAATGTGCCAGATAATTCTTTTCTTCAGTGAATTTCAACAAAATTCAATTTCACTAGAAAAGAGTGAAAAATGAACCTATGTATTAATAATTATTTCTAAATGCCCTTGAAGATAAATATCCAAAGAGTTTGTATGGTTATAATGTCAAATAAGAATGCCAAATTGTTACTTTGATTTTCATTGGTTAGCTCAAGGTGGAGTTTTTCCTTGCTTAACATAAGCAAATAAGTTTCTATCAACAGATTAAAAATTGCCCCAGAACATTTCATTACAGAGTTGCCCAGCAGTTAGGTGTATGGCAGATGAAATGTATAACCAATTCATCAAGCAAAGCTTCAACTGTCTATGGCTAAAACTATGGGAGCCTTTCTACCTCGCAGCTGTTGTGTGCCTGACAAGGTCCATATGTAATGCTTCAGCATAGGCAGTTATTAGTAAATGATGCAATGGATGGATTAAATTTTGTGATCTTTTCAAAATTTGCACACTTGGTTTGTTTGTTTTGTACAAAGACACCATTACCTATCAGGTCATAAGCCAATTCAGACTTGTTTGCTTTCAATTTTTCAACACCCAAGAGAAAGCCATTTTGATATATGCTTGTTATGGGCACCATATATATGAGTTTCTCCATCACATATATGTTGCCTTTCAGTAAATAGATAGTGCTCGTGGGTATTCTCCCATTTCCTCAACATGTAGAACACATGCATTTCTGGATGGATTTATATTTACAAATGCTTGTTTCAGTTTAGGACCCATAATTTCTACTGTACTCAGAATAAATTTTTGTAAATTTGCCTTCAATAAATGATTTTGATTTCAGCCATTTTTTACTTAATATATTTACAGTAGCAATACTTAATCTGTGTGCATTCAAAAACAAACCCACTAAATTTTACACTTTTTTGTTGAGGTCATTAAGTTGTGTTTGATGCACTTACTGTATCACCAGTCATAGTTACTTAGTATACATTGTTTCTGGGTGACACATTGGTTTGTATGTGTGGATGGGGACAAGTTATGCTTGTATAGGAAGCATGTAGAAATATCTTTCATTCCCAAAAAAGAAATCCATTTCCTCACATTTTGGGTGAAGCATGAGGCCCTCATTATCTGTATTCAATTTCCCCTCTTTAAAAAAAAATGCATACACAAAAAACATTTCACTTTCCTCTCAAATCTTCTAACAGAGTTAGCATAATGTGAACTGACACATAACCTTAGTGTCATAGCTGACATAACCTTAGTGTTTGAAAAGCTAAAGAAAACAGTGAGACTCTGGCATAAGAGAGAGAAAATGTTCCTTAGCCCTAAGAGATTGCTGCCACTTCACAGGTATCCAAATTTTTCTTTTTAAGAGAAATAGTATGCCTAGATTTTTAAATACAATTTTCTGATTGTTAAGTATAGAAAAAAATTATTTTGACTTCGTATGGATGAAACGAAATACTTCTTTGGTAACTAGTTTGTGACTTCTATACTGAATAATTACAAGGCAAATAAAATTTTTCACTTAATTATTTTCTCAATTTTACTTGGGATATGAATGGATAATGACTATTTAGTGAAACAACATTATTTGGAAGAAGTTCGAAATTTTGGGATAAAAATAAACAATGTTAATATCTTCAGTACACACAAATTTTTTTTTTTATTTTGGCATATTATGGGTGTACAGATTTTAAGGTTTCAATGAATGCCCTTTCCCCCTCTCCCCCCACAAGTCTGAGTTTCCAGCATGACCATCCCCTGGATAGTGGACATCTCACTCATTATGTATGTAAATACCTGCCCCCTCCCCCCTCCCACCTGCCCAATACCCAATTACTGTAGTACCTATGTGTCCACTTAGGTGCTGCTCAGTTAATACCAGTTTGCTGGTGAGTATATGTGGTGCTTGTTTTTCCATTCTTGGGATACTTCACTTAGTAGTATGGGTTCCAGCTCTAAGCAGCACAATTCATAATCGCAAGGCTGTGGAAACAGCCCAAGTGCCTATCAATCCCAGAATGGATCAATAAAATGTGATATATGTATATCATGGAGTACTATTCAGCTCTAAGAAACAACGGTGATATAGCACACAAATTTTTTATTTATAATATCTCTCTAAGAAATCTGGACTATGCAAATTGTAAATTAAAGACAAATGTTTGACAAGAAAAAAGTGTGCAAAGGACACTTTTTTCAGGGATATAAACTATGAATTTTGGCCTTTACTCTGAAGATGATATTGCTGATCTTCATTTCCAAAAAAAGTTGTTCCACAAGTATGGCAACAAAATCCATTTCAAGCTCAATAATTTTATAATGTACTTCAGAATCAGCTGGGGAATATTATGGAGTAGTTCCATAGTTTTCTTTCCTATCATGGAACACTTGGTTTGCACTACCTACATGCATGGCAATGTGCCCATCCTGTGAGGATAGAAGGTCTGGAGGTATAATCTAATAGAGGACAAGATGTGCATATACATAACATATGACAAGCAAGATGTTAGTCCTACAATATATGAGAAATGCTGGTAGTGACGGAAGGGACATTACCATAAAAAGGGGAAATTAGTAATGCATATAGTCTTTATAAACTCTCTATGTATCTTTCTTTATCTGTAAGCCAGATCTTTGATTTGAATGATTTAATAAATATTTGTCAGAAATATGATTCCAGTGATTCTTCTGAACTCATGATAAAATATTTAATGTCCCCTCCTACCCACAAAACTTCTTGCTTGTTTTGGCAGAGTCCTATTTAATTTTAAAATTTTCACCTAAAATGGCATTACCATCATTGGAACATTCATGCAAACCTAGATAGATTTAATCACACTCTTTTATATACTTCCAATAGCAATTTGTAGATATGTCTATTTATTGGTAGTAAAGTAGTGCAATTCAACCACAATATGGGGTATATGTTGGTCAGTGTCTTTCTGAGAATTGTATCCTCAATGTTTAGCATCATTAATGTCTGTGGTATGTACAAATGAACAAATACATTGGCAAAAACCACCAGGTTGAAAGATCATACTCTTGTCGCTACTTTTTTTAAACTTTCCTTTATGTTTAGATGAATTAGTTGGTGATAGATTAATTAAATATTTTAAAAAGGAATATAGCCATGACAGATACTTCTACATTTTCATACCACATCTCAGCAACCAGATACAGCAATTTAGCAGATTATGAAAATTATTGTCTTTTTATGTTAGATATATTTTGTTATGTGTATTTGCTTTATATTTGATCTTTTAAAGATATTAATTAAAATCTGTGGTACATAAAAGTATTGTGTAAAATTATGCAGAGCTGGACTGCAGTGGAAATGGTGGCATAAGGACCTCCAAAAATTGTCTCCCCCATAAAATGAAAGAAAACACTGGCATGAAGTTGTCAGAGTCAGCTTCTCAGAATAGTAGAAATTAACCAAAGGCTTGCAGAAATTCAGAGAGTGCATCCCAGAAAAACAGTTTGATCTCAGTGAAAACAGTGAGCTTTGTGGCACTTTAACTTTCCCTATTTCCATTCACCTCTTCCCAGTTGCAAAGTATCCTTGAAAACACAGGGATCACAATTAGTGTGAAAACCAGGAGTCTGATAGCCAAAAGGAGGAGGCAAAACTGAGCTTTAGCTCCTTCGAACCTCCATTCCTACAGAATTGATATTGTGGGATTCATCTGGTAGTTTCCTGGAATATCCCACTTGCAAGGCTGTCTTTATTTGACCTGAAAAAGAGTTCACCCAGTGAAGATAGCTTTTTCCATGGGGGGATTTGTCTAAAACCATCAGAGGCAATTGTTGAACATGAGGACTGCCTAAAACAGTGAAAAATAGCTGGGACAAATAGGCTAATCAAAAACAGGAATAGGAGGTAATGAATAGTCCATAAAGAACTTTCAAAAGCCTTGACACATCCCCAAGAATCAACAAGACCACTTGTGCGTTTAGGGCTGTAAGTATAGGACTTTCTGCACATTCAGGAATGACTGGAGAAAGCCCTAACTTCTGAGCTCTCCCTTCTCTTGACACCATGTAAGTAGAAAGTTAAAGCTAAAGCGGAATTATCGACTGTATAGCTGACTGTTAAATGTGTGCCCTAACATGCCCACTCAAAGCACAATGAGAGATTCGGGAATATATCAGTCCCTGGCATTTAAAGAAATCTCTGTCCAATCGTAAGCTGAACATTAAGCTAACTGAGCAAACACTTCAGTGACCACAAAAATAAAGAATAGACGCTTTAGAGAAACAGTTCAAAAAAGTCACTAAGCATGCAAAGGTCAATTAAACTTTCTTTAAGAGTTATAACACGTAACCAAAATGTTTGTACCCCCCATAATATCCTGAAATAAAGAAATTAAAAAAAAAAGATTTTTTTTTTCCGACTTACGCATTATACAAGGTATCCATGTAACAAAAACATTTGTACCTGCATTTTGAAATAACAAAAAAACAACAAAGATTAAATGAGATTGTTTGGTCTGAGAAACAAAAAGAAAAAATAAGAAAGAAAAAATTAACAGTCTCAGAGACCTTTAAAACATATTCAAGAGTACCAATATATACTTGCATATGTACCTGTAGCAATAAGAGGTCCAGAAGAAAAGGATATAGAGAAAGGGACATGAAATATATTTGGGTAAATATGGTCCAAAAAGCTCCTAACATGAAAAAAAAAACATAATTTACACATCCAAGAAGAATAACATGCTCAAAGTTGAATAGATTAAAGGAAATCCATACCTGAATACTCAGAATCAGTCAAAAGCCAAAGAAAAATACAAAATATTGAAAGAGGCAAGTGTGAAGTGACTCATGTACAAAGGGTTCTCTAAAGGATTAAGGCTGACTTTGTATCATAAGCCATTGGGGCCAGAGGAAGCACAAAATCACACACTCACACTGCTTAAAGAAAAAAAGAAAAAAGAAAAAAAAGAAAATATAAAAGACTGTCAACCAACAGTTCCAAACACAATAGAACTACCTTTTAAAAATGAAGAAGACATTAAGACATCCCAAATAAGCAAACCTAGGAGACTGCTTTCCTATAAGAAATACTAAGGTAAATCCTTTAGACTGAAATAAAATGATACTAGACAGTAATTCAAATCTATAAGAAGAAATGAAAAGCACCATTAAAGGTAACAACATAGATAAATATAAAAGATAGCACAAATGTATTTTTGTTCATATCTCTTCTCCTACTGGAATTAAAAGACAACTGCATAAGGCAATGGTTATAAATCTGTGTTGATGAGCATATACTGCAACATGATACAATTTGTATGGCATTAATAGCACTAAGGAGTGGGGATAGAGATAGATAGGAACAGACTTTGTGTACTATTGTAGTTAAGTTGGTATTAATCCAAAATGAATTGTTGTAAGTTAAGATGATAATGGCAATCCTCAGGGCAACCACTGAGATAATGACTAAAATATATGGTAAATGACATGGTAAGAGAGCTAAAATGTGATATATAAAATATCTATACAAGAGAAGGCAATAATGGAGAAAAAAAAAAAACAGGAGGAAGAGTTATTAATACAAAAATGACATAGCTATATAAAAAAATAGCCCAAGGGCAGACATTAGTCCCAACACGTCAGTAATTACATTAAATGCAAACGAATCAAATACTCCAATTATCCACTTCAAAGGCAGAAACTGCCAGAATAAAAAAATATATAACTATATATTGCATGTAAAATACATACTTTAAATTCAATGATACAGATAGATTTAAAGAAAAAGTATAGAAAATTATATCCCAAGCAAACAAACAATAACAAAAAGAGACTGGAGGTAGCTATACAAATATTAAATGAAACAAATTTGGAGACAACAAAAGTAATACTAAAGACAGAAGATGATATTCTATAATAATAAAATGGTCAAACAAGAAAGTGTAAATGTACCTAAAAACAGTGACCCAAAATAAATGAAACAAAACTAGTGTATTTGAAGAGAGAAATAGAAAATGCAACAGTAGTAGTTAGAGATGTTAAGACCCAATTTTTCATAAAGTGACTTTTGATCTTTTGGGTAGATGCTTAGTAGTGGAATTGCTGGATCAAATTGTAGATCTACTTGTATCGCTTTATGGCATCTCTATATTGCTTTCCACAGAGGTTCAACTAGTTTGCAGTCCCATCAGCAGTGTAGGAGTGTTCAACTGCACTCAAATGTTTATAGCAGCACAATTCACAATTGCAAAGTTGTGGAAACAACCCAAGTGCCCATCAATTCATGAGTGGATTAATAAAATGTGGTATATGTATACCATGGAGTACTATTCAGCTTTAAGAAACAATGGTGATATAGCACCTCTTGTATTTTCCTGGATAGAGCTGGAACCCATTCTACTAAGTGAAGTATCTCAAGAATGGATAAACAAGCACCACATGTACTCACCAGCAAATTGGTATTAATGGATCAACACCTAAGTGGACATATATAGGAATAACATTTATCAGGTG
>VSMD01129465.1:0-20891 GCA_008750895.1 Mirza zaza
CACAAGACCCCGCCCCCAACGCCGCCAGAGGTCACGCCCCTCAGGGCCCGCCCCCAGCCAGAGGCCGCATCAACAAGGCCCCGCCCCCAACGCCGCCAGAGGCCCCGCCCCTCAGGGCCCGCCCCCAGCCAGAGGCCACATACACAAGACCCCGCCCCCAACGCCGCCAGAGGCCACGCCCCTCAGGCCCCGCCCCCAGCCAGAGGCCACATCCACAAGACCCCGCCCCCAACGCCGCCAGAGGCCCCGCCCCTCAGGGCCCGCCCCCAGCCAGAGGCCACATCCACAAGAGCCCGCCCTTCAACGCCGCCGGAGGCCACGCCCCTCAGGCCCCGCCCCCAGCCAGAGGCCGCATCCACAAGACCCCGCCCCCAACGCCGCCGGAGGCCCCGCCCCAGTAGGTGGCCCGCAGAGACACCTGAGCCTGATGAGGACGGCGAAGCTGCAACCACACACACAAGAGCCCCATCCCCAGCACGCCCGAGACCACGCCCATCGGGTCCAGCCACAGCACGGCGCCACCAGGTGCCCCCATCGAGACCCCACGCCCTTCCCGGGCCCACCCGCCGCCTCCCTCGCCCCTGATCCAGCCCCAGGCCGCGCGCTCCTCAGGTGTCCCCGCCCCGCCCCGCCCGGCGGACACTCACCCACAGCAGCTGCTTCCGGAGGCCGCGGATGGCCCTGGCGTTGGCCCGGGACTGGGAGACGCACACGGTCAGGACGAGGCTTGGGGCAGGAGGGGTTCGAGGTCAGCCTCCCCTGGGAGCACAGGTGCCTCCTCCGACGTCCTCGCCCCACCCGTCTCTTCCCTCTGGCACCGCCTCATCTGAAGACGGGGCCGTCCCCTCCCTCCATCAGGCCACACCAGTAGCTCAGCCGCGCGTTCTGAGGCCTCTGCACCAGACCCTGTGCTCCCGCCCTGGTCGTGCAGTGCCCACGACATCCCAGAAGGTGGCCCAGAAGGTGCCTGCTTTGCAGGTGAGCCACCGGGGCCCCCCAGGACCTGGGTGCCTGCTTCCCTGGGCTCTCCGCCTGGCTCCTGGATCCCATGAGGCTGGCTGGGGGTGCCCAGGTCTCCACCCCCCCCATGGGAGGAAGAACCCCCCTCCCAGGTGCCCCATCCTGTGGCCCCTGTAGCCCTGAGAGGCACCTGAGCGTGACGAGGAGAGGAAAGCTGAAGGCGTGGGAACTGAGGTAGTGGAGGGCACGCTGGCCAGGGGGCGGGAGCCGGAGGGCCACCAGCTCTGGGACCACCTGCCAGGGGGCCGAGTAGTTGGTGAAGAGGCCGCAGTCCCAGGAGGAGTGGATGCTGGAGAGGGACAGCCAAGGGAGGGCTGGGGTCAGCCCCAGGCAAGGAGCTGCTTGCTCCCCAGCCTCGGGTGGTGCCTCCCCACCCCCTCCCTCACCTGGTGACCACGTAGCCCAGGGGCACCACGGCCAGGAGCAGGCCCAGGAGCAGCACCAGCTGGAAGAAGAAGGTGGAGCTGGAGGCCCGGAAGAGGCGCGGAGACGCCCTGGAGTTCCTCAGGAGGGTGTACTGGGGGCAGGCAGAGCACCGGGAGTCAGCAGTTGGCTGGCCCCAGGGGTCTGGGCCCAGGGCAGGGGGCGCAGAGCAGAGGCGGCCCAGCTCGGCCTGGGCCCAGGACACACTCGGGGCGCCCACCCAGCCGTGAGCCGGCACCTTCTTGATGTAGAAGGTGAGGAAGATGAAGACGCTGTTCAGCAATGGCAGCAGGGGGCAGTAGAAGAGGCCCATCCAGGTGACTGTCTGCCCCGCCAAGATGTCCAGCACGTTCTTGGGCACCAGGAACTCCTCCCGGTCCAGCCAGGTCCAGAAGCGACCCGAGAACCGCTCCACCAGCAGCCTGCGGGAGGGGGGTAGGCTCAGGTACCACCGACGTGGGGGCTGCATTGGTCATGACCCCGGACCGTCGCTCGCTCCCACGGACATCCACGTGTGGACCTGGCTCACCGTTGGCCGTGGCCACTGGGCATCCCCACCATACCCGCGCCACCCCGTCCTCCGTGTCCCCACTCGGCTCACCTCCGAGGAAGGCTGACCAGGAAGGCGAAGGCCACGGTGAGGAGGAAGTTGAAGGTGCTCAGCTTGTACAGTTCCTGCCCCACAGAGTTCTCCCAGCACTGGGTGCAGAGGGAGGGGACCCGTCAGCCCCCCAGTCCCCAGCCTCCCCTGCCTCCCCCACCCTCGAGAGGGGGGTCTCTGTGGCATAGAGGCCTTGCCTGGAGGCCGGTGTGATTGCTAAGTTAAAACCCAGGCCCAGAGGACAAGATTGAAGCAGGGAACCCCTCGGCCAGGGCTGTCACACTGCACAACACAGTCGGGGGCAGTGGCACCCCCTGGAGGTGTGCTGCTGTATGGGCATCTCTGATCACAGCTTCTTTCAACGGGGAGACCCCGAGGGGGTGACAGGGAGACTCAAGGGGCAGGGACAAGGCTCTGCACTGTTTGAGGTGGGACTTTGCGGAGGATGGGAGGGACAGGCCCTGCCAGGCTGCCAGCCACCTGGTAGTCACAGGCGTTGTAGCCGTAGGGCTCACAGCTGGTCTTGTTTCTGCCGATACACAGCACCGTCTGACCCAGCGAGAAGGAGAACATCCCCAGGCTGGCCAACTTCAGCACCACGCACCTGGGGGCGGGGGCTGCGTCAGGGGGCGGGGCCCAGGCACAGGAGCGCCCACCTAGGCTCCACTGTAGCTGAGGTCTGAGTGGGATCCTGTCCCGCCCTGGGCCAGCCCCTCTGATCCACAGCCCAGCCTCTCACGGGAAAAGGGGCCTGCTTTTAAATTAGTTTGGGAAACGCTGCACAGCCTTCGCCCTACACCTGGCCCTGAGATTCATATAAGACGAGCCTGCAGTAGAGAGACCTGTGGACCTTTCAAGGTCCTCGTTGCAGACGAGACTTCCTTTCTTCTACTGCCTGTTAACGTCCTTGCCCGCTGACACTATCTCGTATATCATGACCACGAGCCTTGCACGCTTACTGCACGAAGCCTAACCGGACAAAACAGGTATGTCGCCCTACGCCACATTCTCTGTAAGGGCGGGCCTTCCCAGTGCAGCCGTGGGGCTGGTATGATAGCTAAGCTGAAACCCGGCACTCATACCACGCGAGTGGCTGGGACCAGTGGTCCTGATGAAGGAGGCTGGGGGGGAGGGGTGGGTGGGGACTTATTCTTTTATCTTTCATCCTTTTGAGCAGCTTGAATTTTTTACCATGTGTATGTGTTATAACCTATTCAAAAATAAAGTTGCAAAGCAAAGCAAACACAGCTGATATTGGAGGAAGCAGTAGGGAATGCAGGCCGGGCCAGTGTGAGGAAAGGGAAGCCAGCTGGAGCTGGGGGGGGGCGCTGCACGTGAGCTGCTGGGCGTGTTGGAGAGGGGCTGGGGTCCAGACAGCACCCACATGGTGAAATGGAGAATGGCAGAGCCTGGGGATGGGGGAGAGCTTGCTTGCGTTGGAACCTGCACCCAGCAGGCATGGTGAGCTTGACCTTGGCCGGGCACTTCACAGAGTGAATCTCAGTTTCCTCATCTGTCAAATGGGGATGAGGATGGTCTGGACTTCACAGGTCACATGTGGGTTGTCAAGGTAAGGGTGTAAAACCCTCAGGGCATGGAAGCTGCGCATGTCCCCTATTGCTGGATTTTCTGTGTTCCAAGCCAGTTCCCAACACCCTCTGGCAAAACGGTTGTTTGTCCGTGCTTGGTTCAGACTAGTGGCTTTCTTCGGAGGTAGGAGACTGGAAAGCTTCAGACCCGGGCCCCTGAGGTCATGTGCTGTGGATGCGCCCATCTGCCTGCCCTTTGGTGCAACAGTGAACAAGCAGAGCCTCCCAGCTGGGGACCCCCGGGGGACCCAGGCCACAACCAAGACAGAGCGGCAGGGCCAGACTCCTCTCCCGTCCCCCAGAGGTGGCACTCACCAGATAAGGATGAGGTTGACCTCGGTGTTAGGAGAATAATTCTCCAGCTGGACCAAGAACACAAACAACAGGGGACCCAGAAAGTTGACCAGGGCGATGACGCCAGGGGGCAGGTACTGGAGCAGCACAAACAGGGACTCCTGCGGGAAGCAGCAGGTCAGGGCAGCCCACGGCTACAGGCCCCCCGCAGCTCCCCCTCCCCCACAGCCCCCTAAAGCGCAGCTCTGGTGCTGGCCCAGGGTCTGGAAGCCACAGATTATTCCCAGCGGCAGCGTGGCAGTCAGTGGATGTCCACAGTGGAGCCAGTCTACCTAGCCATGACCTTGTCATGACCTCTTTAACCTCTCCTAGCTTTGGTTTCCTTATCTGTAAAGTGGGATCATCCCGCCTCCCCCCCCCACAGTTCTGGCACCTCCTTGTTGTCCTGTGAGTACTTGGTGGCCCAGAAGATGGCACTGATGGCCCCAACCACCAGGAGCCCAATGAGGATGTTGACCCGCAGGTAGCTGAGCAGGTGGCAGGCCCTCTGGGTGGGGGACTGCTGCTGCACCTGCTGCAGGCGGTGGGTCTCCTCCAGCTCCACCTGCAGGGGGTGGGGTGGGGGTGCGAGGGGAAGGGCGCTGTGAAACGTGCCCACATTCGCCCACTCGCTCACACTCACAGTCACACCCACTCTCACACTTACTCAGCCATGCACGCACACACACTGCACACTCTCACGCCGAAACGCTCAGCTCTCACACACACCTTGAACTCGTTGCTGATCTCGTGCTTCTTGATGGTGGCCGCTTCCCGCACCTGGATGCAGAAGTCCCAGGAGGAGAAGACCTTGGCGCTGAGAGGCACCCTGTAGTCCCGATCCAGGAGTGGCTTCTGGGGCAGCCCCTTCACCATCCTGGGGGGGCGGGACACCAGGAGCTGCTGGGAGGGGCACCCTGACCCTATAGCCCCGGCCTTGGCTGGGCTCTGGGTCTGGGGTGGGAAGGACCTCACAGCCCCAGGTGCAGGCCTTGGGGGCATGGGGAGGTGCCCCCCCGCACCCTGCAGGTTGCAGTGGTGGGGGAGGACTGCAGCTGGAGCTCGGCCTGGGGAACCCTGGGGAACCCCCACCCCCGGTGGATGAGCCTGCTGAGCAGGGCCAGGGATTTCCTGCCACCTGGGGGGCAACCCTGCCAGGAAGGCGTGATCAGGGAAGGTGCCCCGGGGAAGAGTGACAGCACAGGCTCTGCTCTCACCGCCGCAGGGTCCCGCAGAAGCAGAGCAGCAGGCAGGCCAGCGGGCTGAGGAGGTAGGCCAGGCGGATGCTGTACGCCGCGCTGCTCTCGGGCCCCACGCGGTAGGCGCCATAGAAGAGATAGGTGTTGCTGAAGGCCTGGGGACGTCGACAGAGACAGCTGAGCCCCTGCCGAGCGTCAGGCTCCGTCCTGAGTGCGCTCCAGGTGTGAGCTCATTAACCTCCCACAATCGCCCCATCAGGTAGGGAGTACCCCCATTTCTCAAAGGCTCCCGGAGGTCACCCAGCTTTGAGGAATGGAGGCAGGACTGGAATCTGCAAGCCACACTGTTAAACACTCGATGGCGTCCAGGGATGGGGAGGGTGCTTGTCCCAGAGGCCTGGACACTTTTCCCTCTTTGTTCCTTGCACCCCCAGCCCAGTCGGGCTCTGAGGGCCGAAGACACCTGCCCAGGAGCCTGTGCTGCACGGTGGCCTCTCCCTTTCTTTAACCCCATCGCTAGCCCTACCAGCCTGTCTCTGCAAAACTATCCTTGCAGAAGCCAGATGCCCTTGGAGAGCTGGGGTCCTCTTAGACTGGAGTTCCCCGAAGCCAGTTCCCTGGGTCTTCCAGGCCCCCTGGACCATAGCCAGCAGAGACCTCACTCACCCTGCCAGTTAAAACATTCCAAAGTTGATTGTGGAACTTCGGGACACCAGTCTGGGGCTGGTGGCTGCTGGGGCACTGGAGGGCTGTTGAGGAGGGGAGGGTCCCCAAAGCATGGGTGAGGCTCTGCCCTTACCACTCCATAGCCCCCAACCCTGGGGAGGCCCGGACCAGCCCACGGTGGTGCAGGTGGGCTCTGGGGAACCACTCCCTGCCGGGCACTCACTCAAGTTCATGGCGGGGCCTGGGTCAGGGGGGTGGAGCCAGGCCAGGGGCAGCAGCACGAAGCTGGCCGTGACCAGCGCCGTGAGCAGGTTGAGCAGCAGCAGGAAGCGGAGGAAGGTGAAGTAGGACTGGATTCCAGTGCCAAAGAGGCCTAGGGGGAGAAGAGCAGGTTGGGTCGTGGCAGCCAGTCCGAGGGCAGACCCGCCAAGCATGGTGAGGGTGTCCAGCCTTGCTTGGACCTGCACAAGTCCAGCAGGACCTCTGACAGCCACCAGGGAGTGCTGTCACCTGCGGGGTTTGCCCTGGCTGTCGGGGCAAGGGGGTGCGTGAGGACAGAGGGGCTGACTGGTGGGGTGGAGCAGGGCAATGGCAGCGGGGAGGACGCCCTGCTCCCTTTTCCAAACTGGACATTGACACCCCAGGGACGGGTCAGGGGAGTGGGGTTGGTGCTCCGGTCCTACCCCCAATTTCGTAGAGAGACCCCTCCCAGAGCCCAAAGCCCCGGGCCAGGCGCTGCGCTGCCTCCCGCAGGCGCCGTGCTGCCATCTGCCGCCTGCGCTGCCACGACTGCCAGCATGAGGTCTTCACCCCCTCGGGCTCCCGCAGCTGCCTGGGGCAGGAGTGGTGATGGGGGCGCCCCCGAGTCACCCACCCTGCCCACCCGGGGCCATGCTGATGGCGCGCGGGCCGGGGATCTTCCCACAGCGCGGGCTTTGCACCCCCATCCCGCGGGTGCACCCTCGCGGCGCGCCCCGCCCCAGCCCCGCGCGGGCGGCACCCACCGGATGAAGCGCTTGTCGGCCATGGCGTAGGGCAGCGTGCGCACGGGCGCGCGGGAGGCGCACAGCCGCTCCATCTCCGACTCCCACAGCTCCTCCGCGGGCGGCTCGGGCTCCGGCCCCCCGGGGGCCTGCCCGGACTGCCCCGACCACTGCCGCAGCATCTCGCGGGCCGAGGGTTGAGGCTGGGGGCGCCAAGCTGCGACCCCTGCTCCCAGGAGGGATGTGAGACGCCAGGTGGGCGAGCCTCAAGGTCTTGGCTTTGGCATGCCCAGAAATGAAGATAAAGAATCCTGTGGGGTCGGGGTCTGGGCTCAGTCCCGCTCCAGCTCTCGGAGTGACACATGGCCAGGGGCCTCAGTCACCCCATCTGTCAAATGGGGCGAAAGTACCAAGGGCGGGGAACGATGGGACCCAGACCATAGCTGACAAAGCCACGGCCTGCTCCATCCCACCCCTACCTGCCACCTGCGGCGCAGGCCTTCCGGGCCCACGCTGGAGACAATTCTGGCTCTGCACCTGCCAAGGCGCTCTTCCGGAAGAAGCTCTCGACTCAAGGCCTGAGAGCTCCCAGGATCTGCACCCTGCAGCGCCCGGCTTCGACGTGCCCGGACCCCTGCGCCTGCCTTCCCGAAGCCCAGCCCCAGGCCTGGGTCCGCTCCGGGTCTCCCCAGGAGCCCCCACAGGAGGAGGCGTGGCGACAGCCCCAGCCCTGGGAATAGGACGGGGGACCCCACCGCCGCCCCTCGACCTCAGTTCTCACTTTCACCCCCTCGCCCTCCAGTAGGCTCCTCCCCCTACTGTGCATCCAGCTCACCTGGGGACCAGGGGACCAAGTCCCCGGAGGAGCCCCCTCCTCCGACGGCTCCCGCCACGCCGGGGACGGGTCACATGACAGGAACGCGGGCTCCCTCCGCTATCTGCTCCCCGTCCACGACCTCTCTCCTTCCCCCTCCCCGTTTCCTCTGCTCTAACTGAGGCGGAGAGGGCACTTCCTGCGCGCTGGGCGGGGGTCGGGCCCTTCCCTCCGCGCCGCGGGGCTCCTGCGACCCAAGGTCCGCGCGCAGGTCTGCGCCTGGCCGGCCTGCGGGGCCGGGGCCGCACGGTGGAGGTCCCGCGCCCCAAGCCCGGGGCTGCTCCCGCGCGCTCGCCCGGGCCCGCCCCCTTCCGGCCGCGGGGTTCAGGGACGGGGCCCCTATCTCCCTGCCGCAGTTCGCCCTGAAGGTCGCGATAGGACACAAGGTGGGCCCCATGGCACCGGGCTGCTGGGGTTCCAGGAGCTCTTGGCCTTACTGCTGAGCTTCGCGCCTCTGTCACTGGCACCACCGGGACCTAGTGCCCGGCCACAGCAAGCGCTCAGCAGTCGGTTCCATTCATGTCCCTCCCAGGCCCGAGGTTTGACTGTCATCTTGGCCACCTCCCTGTCCTCGGATCCCCCGGGAGGCCCCACAGTCCTGCCCTTCCTCCTTGCTCCCTCTCTGCCTCCTGCAGGGCCCGGTCACCTCAGGTCTGAAAGCTCCCGGGGCTTTTCTGCCTCCCGCCGGCCTCCCTCCTGGCCTCCAGAGCCTCCCCTCTGTGCCAGGCCCCCAGCTGGGTGCTGGTGCCAGGCGGGCAGGCAGTGGGCTGGAGGAGGTGGTGGTGGGGAGAGAGCCACAAATGTAGGTACGAATAGGAAGCGGCAAGTGCTCCTCTGAGGCTTAATCTAGGAAGGCTCCCTAGAGGAGGTGGCCTTCAAGTTGGGCCTGGGGTCATGCAAGTTCAGTGTGGGTGTGCAGGGCGGGGAAGCAGTGGGAGGAGAGGCAGGGCTGGGCAGAACCCACGGCAGCCCACCCGAAGGCCCCACTGACCGCTGCAAAAGGCCCCGACCACAGCACCGCCCTCTTCGTCCAGCTGTAGGTCCCTTCCTGCGTTCTTACATTTGCCCAGGCTGCTCCTGCCAGGAATGCGCCTCCTCCTCCAGATGGGCTTGGGGGGCCTCTCTCAAAGCCAGGTTCCTCCATAGAGCTCCCAGGAGGCCCACGAGTCATGCCCCTGCAGGATGATGACCCTCTCAGCCTCAGTTTCCTTGTCTGTGAAATAGGAATATCATGCCTACCTTCCTGGCTTGTGGGGATAACAGAAAACAGCACTGGGCACCGCAGCTGGGGACATTCACAGGGTCAGTGCGTCCTCCTTTCCCCTGCGCCCCACCCAGCACTCAGGGAGTGTGCCAGAACTCTCGCTGGACAGGCAACAGGAACCACGCCCAGCCCAGAGGGACAGGGGAGACACCCCCCATGGTTGGGGGTGGGAGGCTTGCAGAGGAAGGGGGGAAGGGGAGAAAGGGGGTTACCCAATCTCCTGTTGAAAGTCTCTATGTTAGGTCTTGCATGGTGGCTCACGCCTGTAATCCTAGCACTCTGGGAGGCCAAGGCAGGAGGATCCTTTGAGCTCAGGAGTTCAAGACTTGCCTGAGCAAGAGTGAAACCCCGTGTCTACTGAAAAAAAATACAAAGAAATTAGCTGGACAACTAAATAGAAAAAATTAGCCGGGCATGGTGGCGCATGCCTGTAGTCCCAGCTACTCGGGAGGCTGAGGCAGGAGGATCGCTTGAGCCCAGGAGTTTGAGGTTGCTGTGAGCTAGGCTGAGTGCCGGGGCAACAGACTGAGGCTGTCTCTAAAAAAGACAAGGCTCTGTGTTTGTGGGTCTCTGCGGCATCTTATTTGGACAATCTCTAACCATGTGAAGCTGATGGGTCAGGAATTAGTGTCCCCTGTGAAACTTGGGGAAACTGAGCCTCACAAGATTGGGGACTTCAACCAGAGATTGAATAGAACCGGACACTCCGCCCTCACCCTGCTGGCACCGCGGGTGGAGTGCCAGGAGGTGTCGGAAGTTGGCGGGAAGGACACGTCGCCGCCGGGCGCTCAGAATAAGACGCGGGCCCGCGGGCGGGAGCCGGGTCACGTGACTGCCGAGTGGGCCGGGCCATGCGGTCTGTCTCAGTGGCCCCCAGGGACCCTTTGTCAACCCTCCCGTTGACCCTGCGGCCCCTCCCTCGGGAGGCGCAGCCCAGGCGCGGCTCCCAGCGGCCCTTGCGGGACACAGGTGAGCCACCCGTGGGCTCGGGCCCCTCCTCCCCGGCGCCTCCCAGGTGAGCGGCCGCACTCCCGGTGCGGGGTCCGGCTGGGCCGCAGCCCCAGGGGTGGGGGTCCTGCCAGCCCGGGCTGGCTCTCCCCTGCGGCGCCAGCTCCACCCGCTCCGAATGCCTTTCGGCCTCTGGGGCCGCTTGGCGGGCCGAGCTCTCCTGGGTGTCCCGGGCTTTGGCTCTCTGGCTCGGACCCCAGCTGGGCGCGGGAGGGGCGGCGGCGGCGGGGGCGGGGGCGCGGGCACTGCAGTTCCCGGCCACCCGGCCAGCCCCGCGCAGCGGGGGGGCGGTGGTGTGACCCCGACCGGGTCGCGCGGGCCGGTACCACTGGCCTCGAGGGGCGGGGACCTGGGCGAGTGGCCAGCGGGGGTCGAGGGGCTCCGGAGGTGCTGTGGCCCCTGGGCTCTGAGGCCGGGTTGCGACTCTTCCTGGGCAGCCGCTGCGCCCGGAGGACTCGCTGCTGCCCGGGTGGGGGTTCCAGGAAACGGCGGCACCCTGCCCCTCCCCACCTGGCTCAGGAATGGTGCGCCCCGGAAACCCCGCCAGACCTGCCCCGGCTTGGGGGCAGGGTGCCGGGGCGCTGGGTCTCTGCGGGGCGAAGTCCCCACCGCCAGGGCGGGCAGCCGGGGTCCCAGCCCCGCAGCCTCCTCGCGCCCCTCGTGCGGGAGAGGTGGTGGAGAGGTGCGCCGCGAGCCTGTGGGCCTGAGCGCGGCAGGTCGCTCCGGAGGAAGGAGCCGGCTCCGGGGCCAGGACGGACACCCTCGGCCCCACCTCGCAACTTTCCGGCTGAGGCTGAGCGTGGGTCCAGGCCGGATTTCCCGGGCCGAGCTCCCGCGGGCGCGGGGAGCGTTGGGTGGTGGGGCGCAGTTCGCACTGCGCATCCCGACGCTGTCTGGCACCCCGCCCTGCAGCTCCTCTGGGCCCCACCGGCCTTGCCCACGCCCTTGGGCTGAGCCAACTTTCCTGAGTCGGAGCTCCCAGGGGTGGGGGTGGGGAGGCCTGGAGGGCAGGGCGGCCGCAGCCAGGCCGGGCAGAGCCCTGCGGGAGCCTGTTGCCCCTACCCACTCCCACGGGGTGAACAGACGGGCTGCAGCCCCAGACAAGGCCGCTGTGGTTCCGACTGTGTCCGTGACTGTCAGTGACGGTGACGGCAGAGCTGGGACAAAGGGCCCGTTGAAGCCCGGCCCCTCCCTCCAGCTGGCTGATGGAATGTGGGGGTGTCGGTCTCCGGAGAACAGGAGGACCTTGGAGCCCCCGCAGGAGTGACCTGGAGTGACCGGGTGGGCTTGTGTGTGATGGCCCTGGCAGGCCCGTCCTGTCTCCTGCTTCCTCCTGGGCTGGGGGCTGAGGCCCCGCTGGCTTCCTGCTGGAGGAAGTGCTTTAGGTCACAGGGCGGGTCCGGGGAAGGCCTCTGAGCTGACCTTTCTCTTCAGGCGGGAGGTTCTCTGGGCCACAACCCTGGGAATGGAGGGCTGGGAGGGGCTGTGTCCACAGGCACCCTGCCCCTTCCCCATTTCCCCGAGACTGGCTGGCAACATGCAGGAAGCAGATGGGGAACTGCGACCCCCTTCCTTCCTCCTTCCTTCCCCCTCCAGCCCGGGCAGTGGAAGGGGCCGTCCCCTGGGTCCATTCTGGCCTCGGGCTTGTTTGGGGCCACTCACCTGACCACGAGTTCAGCTGTGGTTGGGGCAGGATGGGGGCTCAGCCGCCTGGGCTGGGAGTGGCACCTCCCACCGTCCCCAGGGGAGTGGGCGGTTTGGACACGTGCTGGGCACTGAAGGCCAGCTTGCTCCCTGTCTCCGCAGATGCGTAGCGGGAGGCTCCGGGGTCGGCGCCCAGGCCCGGAGCTGCCCTAGGTCTGCAGGCCGGCTGGGTGCGGGCCGCAGACATGGCCCAACCGCTAGCCTTTGTCCTCGATGTCCCGGAGACCCCAGGGGACCAGGGGTAAGCACTGTGGGTCTGGGGGCTGGTGGGCTGGTGGGCTGGGGCATATCATGGCCTGGTTGGGGGAGACTGGTGGCTGGAGCCTGGCGCCTCTACCCCCTGCAGCCAGGAGCTCAGCCCCTACGATGAGAGCGAAGTGCACGATTCCTTCCACCAGCTCATCCAGGAGCAGAGCCGGTGGGTGGCCGAGGAGGGGCTGGAGCTGCAGCAGAGGAAGCCGGGGGCCCCAGGTAAGCCCGGGCCTGGACGCCAGGACGGTGTGGACAGGGACTTGGGCTTCCCAGCCTCTCCGGACAGCCCTCCCGGCAGTCTGCAGGCCTGGGGCGGGGGTAGGGTGGGAGAGACCACCAGCCAAGGGCACCTCCAGGACCTCCAGCCAAGTCGTTCTTACTTGGTAGGCAGTGGCCACGAGACCCTCCTGGGGCCCGAAGGTGGCCCGGTCCACAGCACGGCCACACTGCGCATCTTGGCCAGCATGCCCAGTCGCACGATTGGTGAGTGGGACCCCAGCCCATGGGCCGGGCAGGGGTTTCAGCCATGTGGGCTCCTGGCCCACCCTGACTGCTGCCCGGAGGCCCCGCACGGCCCCATGCAGCCCTCGCTGGGTTCTAAAAATGACTCGAGTCATCCTGGGGATAAAAATAGGTTCTTGGGAGCCCAGCGGCACCCAAGGTCTCTGGTGCAGGGATTTTCCTGGGTCCTGGGAAGGGGCGAGGGATGGCGAGGCCTGGTGCAAGGGCCGTCCTGGGAGGGGCACGGGGTCTGGCCTGGCCCGCCCAGCCCTGCCCTGCCCGCTGCTTCCACAGGCCGCAGCCGTGGCGCCATCATCTCCCAGTACTACAACCGCACCGTGCAGCTGCGGCGCAGGAGCGGCCGGCCCCTGCTTGGGGACGTGGTGACACGCTCAGCCCGACCCAGCATCCGCCTCTACGACCTTGAGCTGGACCCCGCGGCCCAGAAGGAGGAGGGTGAGTGAGCCTGCCCGGCCCAGGCAGACGCCAGCTGCCAGGACCTCGGGGGGCAGGGGAGTGGGGCACTCTCAGGCTGCAAAGGGCTGGCCCCGCGGCATGCAGGCATTCGGTGCACGCCACCAACCTCCTTTGAGCTCGTGGAGGGTTGTGGCCGCGGGCCAGGCTTCGGGGACGCGGCGGTGGAAACCAGGCCTTCCGCTCCTGGGGCTAACCGTCTGCCCCGTGAGACAGACTCGGACCAAAGAGATGGATAAGCGCACGGGTAAAGCTCAGAGAAGAGAGAAGCTCAGTGCAGAAACCAGCCCAGCCTAGAGGGGTCCTGGGAGGCTTCCTGGAGGAGGTGGCGCTAGGGCAGAGAGGGCATGTGCAAAGGTGCTGAGGCCAGTGTGGAGGGACTAGGGGGAGCGGGGGCCATTCTTGCAAGCTAGGGAGCTGAGGAGCTCGGGGAGGTCCCTGACACTGTCCCTTCTGCCTGGTTCCTTTCTGGGGGCTCTGCCTCCCCAGGCCTTGGGCACTTCCCAGGGCCCTGCCCCAGCTAGGGGGACGATGGAGCAGGGCAGGGTGCTGTGGGCTCGGGGTCAGGGCAGATGTTCCTGTTTCACTGCTTACTCTGCCAAGCATCATTTCCCATCTGTGAAATTGGGGTTAAAGTAGCGCCCACCTCGCCCAGGTGGTCGCAGAGGTGCGAGGAGGCCCGTAGCCACCCTTCCAGGCCCCGCTGTTCTGGTGACCCGTCAGAGGAGGGAAGAACTCCTCTAGGTCCTGGAACTTAATGTCGAGGCCCCAGGGGGTCCTGGCTGGGCCTCCAGAGAGAAAGAGGGTGGGGGTGGGGAAGCCCAGCCTCGGGGCAGTCTGCCCTCCGCCATTCACCCCTTGAGGGTGAGCGTTGCCGGGAGTGGGGGGCAGATGCTGGGGACCTGGCGGGGGAGGGAGGGGGGCTCCTGGGCTCCAGGGGTCGGGGGCGGGAGAGTGAGGGTGGCCAGGCTAGTGGGGAGTCCGGAGCGAGCTCTGTGGCAGGCCTGGGACGCCCCGACTGCTGGCCCGGGTCTGGCTTCAGCTGTGTGGGCAGAGGGGGCCACTCGGGGCCACTCCGGCCGGCCTGGTGGGAGGGTGGCCAGAGGCCCATGCTGGGAGGGAGCCTCGGGGCAGACAGGCTTGTCCAGGTCCCTGCCGTGGCGGGATGGGCAGGGCCTGCTCGTTCCTCTCCGCAGAGAAGAGGAACCTCCTGGTGAAGGAGCTTCAGGGCCTGTCGGCTGCCCAGCGCGACCACATGCTCCGCGGGATGCCCTTGAGCCTGGTGGAGAAACGCGGCCTGCGGTGAGTGCCCGCCCGCACACGCGGCCCCGAGACCCACGTCCTCCTCTGGGCCGGGTGGTCAGGCGGAGGCGGGTGGGTGGTCCCCGGAGGCAGTCAGACCCCTCCTGAGCCCAGGCACCCGCGCCGCCTCTGTCCCCAGAGAGAAGAGCCAGAGCCCCCGCGGGAAGCGGAGGGGCCAGCCTGGCCGAGGTGGGCTCCTCTCCTGCTGCAGCCGGCTCAGAGACGCCTGCGCCCTGGTAGGGGCTCCTGCGCCCGGGAGGCGGGAGGGGCGGCCACCCTGTCTCCTGCCGCTGTCCTGCGCCCGGGGTCTCCCAGCCCCTGCCTCGCTCTGGGCCTGTGAGTGGCCTGTCCGGGGTCCTGTCCTCCCTCTGCTGGGTGCCCGGGCCCTGGGCGTGGGGCAGGCGGGGCTCCCTCCGGCCTGGCCCTCAGTGCCTCCCGCTGCCGTCCCCACAGGCCTTGCACAGCCTGGGGCTCGCGCTGCTCTCGGGCCTGCACGCCCTGACGCCGTGGCGCTACGCCCTCAAGCGCGTCGGGGGCCAGTTCGGATCCAGCGTGCTCTCCTACTTCCTCTTCCTCAAGACCCTGGTGGCCTTCAACGCCCTGCTGCTGCTGCCGCTGCTGGCCTTTGTGGTGGGCGTGCAGGCTGCCTTCCCGCCGGACCCCGGCCCCGGCCCCGGCTGCACGGGCCTGGAGCTCCTCACGGGCGCGGTGAGAGCCTGCACCAGCCGGGACGTCTGGGCCAGGCAGGGGCGCCCGTCTTCGGCTGCTGCCTTGGCACTGTCTCCCCGTCTTGTCCCAGCTTTCCTGTGGACCCTGTCCCCGTCCCCACCCCATGTTGTCACTCTGGGTGGCCACAGCCAGCTCCTCACCTCCCTCTCAGCTGCTCCTTGGTGTCCACTGTGCCCCGGTTCCCGTGGGGCTGGGGAGGCCCAGGATTGAGGTGGCCTTTGGCCCATGAGTTCCCTTGCTGCCCCCACCCCAGGGCTGGGCTCCCTCGTGAAGGTGAAGGTGGGTCAGGTGTGGGGGTGTGGGGAGAGTCCCTAACTCAACCGGGCGTCCCCCACAGGGCTGCTTCACCCACACCGTCATGTACTACGGCTACTACACCAATGCCACGCTGAACCAGCCATGTGGCCACCCCCTGCAGGGTGGCCAGTGCAGACCCGGGGCAGGCGGCCTGCCCTACAATATGCCCCTGGCCTACCTCTTCACTGTGGGGGTGGCCTTCTTCATCACCTGCATCACCCTGGTGTACAGGTAATGGTCCCCGACCTTATGAAGCTGCTCCGGGCACCATTGATGCATCCAGCCATCCATCCTTTGACTCATCCATTGAGCCTTCCTTCCTTCTATCCATCTATGCACCCACCCACTCACCAACTCATCCATCCATCCACCTGTCCATTCATCCGTCCACTCACCTACTCATCCATCCATCCACCTGTTCATTCATCCATCCACTCACCTACTCATCCATCCATACATCCACCTGTCCATCCATCTATCTACTCACCCACTCATCCATCCATCCACCTGTCCATCCACTCATCCATCCATCCATCTATCCACTCATCCATCCATCCACTCATCCATCCATCCATTCATCCGTCTATTCATGCACTCATCTACCCATTCATCCATCCATCTACCCACCCACCCATCCCACACATGTTCCCTGTGCTCAGCTCAGGGCAGGAAGGTAAAGTGAGCATGGTGCCTGCCCTAGAGGAGCTTACTGTCCCTGGAAGAAGATAGACCAATGAATGGGCTGGGACAATCCAGGAGCCCTAGAGGTGTTTGCCCAAGTGTTTGGGGAACATTGGGCAAGGAGTCAGGCTGGCTGCCAGGGGAGGTGGCACTTGGCCCTGTATCGAGAGGTTAAGTAAGAATGGGCAGGAAAGAAGAAAGAAGGAGGGTATTTTGGACATTGTGATGGGTGGGGCAAAGGCCCCGAGGTGAGCCCAGAGTCCTCTGTACCTTGTCTTGGTGGGGGCAGCCCTGCGCCCTCTCCTAGGCGCTTGGGGCTGGTGGGCACTGTATTGGACGGGGCTGGTCTCGAGTGGCTGGCGGTCTACACCAGGAGGCTGGCCCAGCGGTGGGGCGCATCCTGCTCTTGGCTCCTGAGTGGGCGGGGGGTGTTAGCCGCAGGGCGCCCCGTCTGCCTTCTCCCGCTGGCCTCCGTGCCCCTCATCCAACCCGCACCTGTCCCTGCTCCCAGCATGGCCCACGCTTTCGGGGAGAGCTACCGGGTGGGCAGTACCTGTGGCATCCACGCCATCACCGTCTTCTGCTCCTGGGACTACAAGGTGACTCAGAAGCGGGCCTCAAGCCTCCAGCATGACAGCATCCGCACCCGGCTGAAGGTGAGCACCTGGGGGGACCTGGGCTGTGCCACCTGTCCCCCAGCCCCGGCCTGGAACCCCACACGGTGGCCCCCAGACCAAATGGCCAGACTGTGTGTGAGAGCTGACCTCGGGGCACTGGGGGTCTTCCGCTAACAGGGCCAAGGTGGGCCCCCATTTTTCCTCCTGCACACGCCTCTCGGTTAGGGGCTGCCGCTGTTGTCTGCTGGCGAGTGTTAGAGCCCACGGCCCCATGAACACCCAGGCAGGAGCCAGCGTCACAGAAACTGCACCTGGCGGGTTTCAGTGGGCATATGTGCTCGGGCTGGGGACCCTGGGGTCAAAGCCCCCGCCGGGGAGCCCGGCCTGCTTGCATGGCCCCTCCCGGCAGCCAGCATGTCCTGCCCTGAGGCCCGGGCTCCAGGTGGCACATGCTCCTGGCTGGCGTCAGCTCAGCTGATGGCCATGGGAGCCCAGTGGCTAAGGACTGTTATCTTCCCTGTGCTACAGTGAGGAAACTGAGGCGCAGAGGTTACGTCCCTTGTGAGAGGTCACGCACGGGGCCAGGAGGCAGCAGAGCTGGGCTTCGTGGAAGGTTCTCTGCCTTCCTGGAGTTTCCTGTTGTGCGGACTCAGAGCTACGGCCCATGAGCTGGGCCACCGTCCCACCGTCCTTGGGGAGCTCGCGTTGGGGGCAGGTGCCCTCCACGCCTAGGGGTCTCCTGGTCACCAGGGGCCCCCCACATCCACAGGGAACAGGGAAGGGACAGCCGGCAGGCAGCTCTGGAGGCTTCCTGGGGCTGGGCTGGGGCGGCCGGCGGGGTCCTGAGTCCTCCTGGCCCGCAGGGAGGGCCGGGGCAGGCGGGAGGGGCGGGCGGGGATGTTGAGAAGCTGCTCCTCGACCCTCCACCCCGTTCCCCTCACGCCTGCTGGCGTGTCCGCCTGTGCCCTGGAGCAGGTGACGGGAACACACTGTCCCCCGCAGGAGCTGCTGGCCGAGTGGCAGCTGCGGCAGAGCGCTCGGAGCGTGTGTGGGAGGCTGCGGCAGGTGGCCGTGCTGGGGCTCGTGTGGCTGCTGTGTCTGGGGACCGTGCTGGGCTGCGCTGCGGCCGTCCACGCCTTCTCAGAGCTCATGCTCCAGGTGCCGGCATCGAGGGAGCCCGGCCTTTGCGGCTCTGGGCACCTGTCCCCGGGGGTGTCCGACCCCCCTGACTCCGACCTGGCCACAGGGTCCCATGTGCCCACCCACCATGCTGGGGCCGCCTCCTGGCCCCTGCTTTGACTCACCCCTCGTCCTGTCTCCCGCCCTCCCCCACTTTTCTGTCTTTTCGGTTTCTCTTTCCTTTTCCACCAGCTGTGCCCCCCCAACTTCTGTGCGGCGTGAGCGGGAGGCGAGGGGTGGGCTGGGTTGGGGGGGAGGGGCTGCCTGCCTGGTCTGCCCCGCCCCTGCCCCCTCTCCCAGCTGCCCCTGCCCATCGAGGGGCACCCGTGGTGACCCTCCCCTCCTCTGCTGCCCTGGCAGGGCTCGGTGGCTGTTGGCCAGGAGGTGGCCCTGCTGGCGCTGCCCCTGGTGGTCTGCCTGCTCAACCTGGGGGCCCCCTACCTGTACCGCGGCCTGGCCGCCCTGGAGCCCCACGACTCCCCGGTGCTGGAGGTGTACGTGGCCATTGGCAGGTGTGTGGCCTGGAGGGTGGGCCCTGGAGTGCGTCCCCCATCCCCCCGGGGACCCTCCTCAGCCCCCGCGCCCCGCCCTCTGCAGGAACCTCGTCCTCAAGATGGCCACCCTGGGGGTGCTTTGCTACCACTGGCTGGGCCGCAGGGTGGGCGTCCTGCAGGACGAGTGCTGGGAGGACTTCGTGGGCCAGGAGCTGTACCGCTTCGTGGTGCTGGACTTCCTCTTCGCGCTGCTGGACACACTCTTCGGGGAGCTGGTGTGGCGGTGAGCGCGGGGCCTGGGCCCCCTGGGCAGCCGGGCTCCCCACCTGGGCCGGGAGGGGCCGGGCTGGCCTGCGAGGTTCTCAGGCCCAACCTTCCGCGGCGGGGCCTGCGCGGGTGCCCGCCACGGCTCTCTGGGAGAGGGTCGCTAGACCGGGAATGTGGCGAGTCGGGACCTCATGCGCTTTTAGATCGGAAAGGAAAGGGGCGGAAGCCAGGTGTGCCTGGGACTCTGGGTCTTGCAGACGAAGGGGCAGCAAGGAGGCGGCGAGGGGGAGGGGCACGTTCAGAATGTTCTGGTAGCCCCTGTGGGTTCCAGCACTTCAGGTGTTTTTTATTCCTTCTTTTTTTTTTGTTTTTGAGACAGAGTCTCACTTTATTGCCCAGGCTAGAGTGAGTGCCGTGGCGTCAGCCTAGCTCACAGCAACCTCAGACTCCTGGGCTCAAGCGATCCTCCTGCTTCAGCCTCCCGAGTAGCTGGGACTACAGGCATGCGCCACCATGCCCGGCTAATTTTTTCTATATATATTTTTAGTTGGACAATTAATTTCTTTCTATTTATAGTAGTGATGGGGTCTCGCTCTTGCTCAGGCTGGTCTCGAACTCCTGAGCTCAAACGATCCGCCCACCTCGGCCTCCCAGAGAGCTAGGATTACAGGCTTGAGCCACCGCGCCCGGCCTTTTATTCCTTCTTTTTGTGTTTTCTTCAAGAATAGATGAATTTATCCAAGCTCATTGTTGTTGGTAAGAATCATAGAAAGTTAAAAAATTCAATAGAAAAATAAATTTAAGAAGAATATATGAATTCAATAATAATAAAAAAGCAAGATTTAAGAATTTACAGTAAACTTTTTTTTTTTTCTTTTTTTGAGACAGAGTCTGTCTCTGTCACCCCTGGCTGGAGTGCTGTGGTGTCATCATAGCTCACTGCAGCCTCCAACTCCTGGGCTCAAGTCATCCTGCCTCAGCCTCCTGAGTAGCTGGGACTATGGGCAGGCGCCACCATGCCCGGCTAACTTTTTCTATATATTTTTAGTTGTCTAGCTAATTTGTTTCTATTTATATTAGAGACGGGGTCTTGCACTTGGTCAGGCTGGTCTCGAACTCCTGAGCTTGAGCGACCTTCCCGCCTGGGCCTCCCAGAGTGCTGGGATCACAGGCGTGAGCCACCGCGCCCGGCCTAAAAATTCAGTGAGATGTTTGATGCTGCTCCTGCGTGTTTGGAGCTGGGTGTCTGAACCCGCCAAGAAACGCACCCGAGAGGCGGCAGCTGCTGCAGCGAGCCCCTCGGGGTGGGGACCAGGCTGCCCTCTCTCCCTGACGCTCGCTGGGCACCCTGAAGGAAGGGTCGGGATGTCAGCTCGGTGTGTGGGTGTCCCCAGGCCCGGGGGCACCTTGCAGGGGTGGGGAGCAGGGGTGGTCTCCCCAGGCAAGGCCCTCTGGTCTGACCCTCGGGGCTCTCCCTCTGCCCAGGGTTATCTCTGAGAAGACGTCGAAGACCAGGCGGAAGCTTGAGTTTGACATCGCCCGGAATGTTCTGGAGCTGATTTACGGGCAGACTCTGACCTGGTGAGGCCCTCCCACTTGCCTCCTGCCTGGCCCCTGAGGAGGGCTGAGCCCCTCTGCCCCTGGGGACCCTGCACCTGCCTCCTCCCGGGGCCACGGCAAGGCCAGCCTGGGACTCTGCAGTGGTGTGGCCGGCCCCGTCTACGGCCACTCCCTGTCCGCGGCCACTCCTGCTTGCCCTCCCCGTGGTCTCAGGGCGGATAGGGCACCGCGGCAGTCTGTCCCAGCCCTGCCCTGGGGAGCCGTCAGGGTTGTGCCCCAGCCTCTGAGCGCAGCCCCCTCCCTCCCCAGGCTGGGGGTCCTCTTCTCGCCCCTCCTCCCCGCCGTGCAGATCCTGAAGCTGCTGCTCCTCTTCCACGTCAAGAAGGTAACGCTGCCGCCACTGCCACCGCCACGGGGCTGGGCGGGCGGGCGGCCCCAGCCACTGGGCCAGACTCGGCTGGGCAGACCCCGGACTTTGGAGCCCTCTGTCTCCCGAGTGGCCTGCGGCTGGCGTCCGGGCCGCTCTCGGGTCTGTCCCTCAGCCTGCAGGACGGGGTGGGCCCTCCCCTGTCTCTGGCAGTCCGGGCAGCAGCCGCTGGGCTCACAGGCCACGACCAGGTGGCTGTGCGCTGGGTGGGCGCTTAGGGCCGGGCGCTGCGAGACGTGAGCCTGGGTGTGCCCTGGCCTGGCTCTGGGCAGCTCCTCTGCCTTCTGGTCCTGCATGTCCCCGCTGTGCCGTGGGGGCTGTTCTAGTGGGGACCGAGGGAGCACACTGAGTGGGGGCTGGGTGCCGAGCGGGGGCTGGGTGCCGAGCAGGGGCTGGGTGCCGAGCGGGGGGCTGGGTGCCGAGCGGGGGCTGGGTGCCGAGCGGGGG
>VSMD01129466.1:0-72666 GCA_008750895.1 Mirza zaza
AAAAATTAGATTAGTCTGGCCAGTGACACCACAATGGGGTAGCAGCCTAGGCTCTGCCTACCATTTAAAATTGAGTTTGGGGTGGTATGCTCTAGACATACATGGAGGGGTGGATGGCATATGGACATTCAACTACATCTTTAAAAATTGTTTCAGCAACTCTGCCCCAGCTCAACCCATTCTTCCTTGAGGAGCGTGGAAATTCAGACACAGTTGGTTGTTTCCATAACCCACTACTTTCCACTTCCCTTTCTGGCATGTCATTCCGCTTCTTCTGTATTCAGATCATACTTGGCCTCTGCCCAAGTCTGAAGATTAAAACCATCAAAAAAGTCTTTGTATTCTCAACATCCTCCCATTGAAAAAAAGAGGTAGCATTTTTTTCTCCATGTAGTTAAGAAATATTTCCCCTTTATTTTATTAAACCAGAGGCACGCCTTTTGACCACGGCTCTGGGTACCTTCTTGCCTGCCCACCTCTGAGACTCTGCCCTGAACACTCTATCCTAAAAGCCCAGCTGCAGGTCCCCACACCAGCTATTGTCACTCACTCAACACGAGGGCATCATCTATTAAATAAATAAAACCAACAACCCAAAATGCATGAAAAATATCTAGTTCTCTTAACCAGAAAAATAAATACCATTTCTTAATGCCATTTATTTATTTAAACACAGGGTCTTGCTCTGTTGCCCAGGCTACAGTGCAGTGGTGTCACCATAGCTCACTGCAACCTTAAACTCCTAAGCTCAAATGATTCTTCTGTCTCAGTCCCCTGAGTATCTGGGAGTAGAGATACATACCACCACATCTGGCTAATTTTTTTTTAATTTTATTTTATTTAAAATTTTTTTATTTTTTTACTATCTGGCTAATTTTTAAAATTCTTTGTAAAGACAAGGTTTCACTATGTTGCTCAGGCTGGTCTTGAACTCCTGGTCTCAAGCAATCCTCCTGCCTCAGCCTCCCAAAGTACTAGGATTACAGGCATGAGTCACTGCATGCAGCCTTGATGCTATTTAAAAACATCAAATATGTGTACTTATTTTTTTAAAAAGAGGTTCTCTTTAAATTTCCAGAGTTAGTGAGAATAAGAGGAACACAACTTTAAAGTTGTTAAAATTAATGAAATCTGAAGAACTATATCATTACAAAACTGCTGAAAAGGGGTTATCATGGCTTCCACTTGGTTCACTAAATAAGGTCTTGGACCTAAATAAGCAAGATCTATACACTGACACATTAGGGTTAACGTGAGAGACTTATGTTCTTATTTCCAACCCTGCTTTATCGCATGTAGGTTTCTCTAAGTATTAGTGAACCACACAGAGGTGCTGATAGTTGACTGCTTTTGAAATTTCCCCAAACAGAAATTTCATGTCGTTCCACCTATAGTGAGGGGTAAATAAGACACAGGCATATCCTCACTTCCCAAAATATGATGGATATGTTAATAAAATCTTTGTGATTTATTGACTCCTTAAAATGCACCAGGTGCTCAATGCGGCATTGTTTACAACAGTAAAATATTGGAAAAAACTCAAAGATCCCTATTTTGGAAAAGTAAAACTAAGAACATCCACAGAATAGAATACTATGCAGCTAAATAAAAAAGAACAAGAAACTCTTTTTTTTTTTTGAGACAGAGTCTCGCTTTGTTGCCCAGGCTAGAGTGAGTGCCTTAGCGTCAGCCTAGCTCACAGCAACCTCAAACTCCTGGGCTCAAGCAATCCTTCTGCCTCAGCCTCCCAAGTAGCTGGGACTACAAGCATGCGCCACCATGCCCGGCTAATTTTTTCTATATATATTAGTTGGCCAATTAATTTCTTTCTATTTATAGTAGAGGTGGGGTCTCGCTCTTGCTCAGGCTGGTTACAAACTCCTGACCTCGAGCAATCCACTCGCCCAGAGTGCTAGGATTACAGGCGTGAGCCACCGCGCCCGGCCAGAACAAGAAACGCTTTAAGGCCTAATATTATATCTAGGATATAATGTTAAGTGACAAAAGCACAGTGTAAAACAGGGTGTGTGTTCTATCTCCCTTTGTTTAAGAAAAGGGAGGAAGGATAATAATCTATATAGACCTATTGGCTTGCACCTGCATGAAGAAACACAGGCTATACAAAGAGCTCTCACCTAAGGAAAGGGAGGATCGAGCTAGATGATAAGAGAGGTGGGGGATTAAAACAGAAAAAAAAATTGCACTAAAGAAACATAGTATTCAAAGGCCTTTTAAAGTTGATCCTTTTGTAAAATTAAATTCCTTTTGCAGAAGTGTCTTGAGATATTCCATTCTGGCCTATAGGATTATCTCAGCGAAGACAGACAAGTACTATTTACAAAATGCTGTGTCTGCTTCTGGGGAGCTGGCTGGTGAAGACGGGGTGGGACTGGCATTCAAAGGAAGAACAACTCACAGGAGGCTACCCTGACTCCACACAGCGGCTGGTCACATGCTTGGTCCTGGCCTTCTGACTCGGAGCCTCCTTGGCTCCATTCAGAGGAGGCAGATACGGTGACACAGGGTTCTTTCAGAAGTTTCCATCATGTGGTCCTTTCAAAAACAGGTCAGATAATTGCTCTGATAATACTGAAAACAGATCAGAGCTGCTTTAGGAGCTGACAGGGCTCAATCTCTGATCCAAAAGTGACAGGAAAAGAGGTCAAGGACACAGTGCTTTGTCTAACTGGCGGGACTAGAACCCCAGGCAAACAGACAGGGATCAGATAGCCTCGTTGAATCCAGGTGGGATCCCAAGGCCCCAGAAGATCAGGCACAAGATTTCTTTTTATTTGTTATTAGATGTGGAAAAGGAACTAAGAAATGCATTTTGACCTGAACCAAAAAATGTCAGGTTTTATTCTACTGCCTTCTTTACCTTTCTTTTTCGGGGAAGAAGAGTTAATATGTTTACTCAAATTATTAAAGTTCGAGCTACCGTCTTGAAGGAAGACCTAACAAAAATGTAGGTGCTACTCTAAATGCTCCTTTGGTGAACTGAGAAATAATTCTGTTTGTACAATTTATGTAATCTGGACTCAACAATTCTGTAATAAACATTTCATGTTGTCATACTACCACAGTAACTCATCACACCTATTCCTATTTTCTCCCTGGAGCTATTATTTCAGAAAATCATGGGCACTCCGGGTTGATAGAGACTGGAAAGTTTGTGATTCACACTAATAAGCTACAAATCTTATGTGCTTTTTGACCCACAAAACTACCAAATTTCTCTCTAAGACTACTGAAGCAAGGAATCAGTATTTGCTGAGGGTCTAATATGTACCAGGTGTCTACACATGGTCCTATCTAATCTGCACTAGAGTCCTGGTAGCCTATGGCAGCTTACTAGCAAGGAACTGGGCAGGTTTCACAGCAGTCAACAGCAGAGCTGGGGCTGGCATTGGTCTTTCTGACGCCAAGGTCAATGCTCTTTCCTTCATCTCACACTGTCTCCCATCGGACACAGGACATGAAGTGCACTTGGTTGCCTGGGGCTCGCCCTTGCTTAGCTCACAACCTCTGAGCAGGTCTACACACTTCCACTGCTCAGCTCAGCAAGCAACCATCATTAGGATCCACTTGCCCTGGGCCTCAGAGGCCAAGAGGTGCAGAAGCCCAGGCTCTGATCCGGATGTCAGCACCTGCTGGGACTCATCACTCTGCATGATAAACTCCTCAGTGGAGCAGAAAGCAGAGCTTGCCCTGCCTGGTGGGTGGAAAATCATCAGAAAGGCAGGGCAGAAAGGCCTCTTTGAGTAGCAGGGATTCCAGTCTCAGCACAAGCTGCTAAGAGGCAGGACAGGGCGAGTCTTGAAGGAAGCTTCGGGGAGCCTATGACAACAGGGCCACGGAAGGGCCTGGAGCTTGTTTGTGAGGGTCAAATGAGAAGGTATCTATCTGAAGACACTACGAAAGCTGTGGAGAGTTGAAGTCAGGGGGTATCATCATTCAAGAATATGAAGGCCAGAAGAGAGAGGATCCAGACACTGTCAGGTTCACTCAAAGCCACAGACTCTCTTTCCCAATCCCAAGGTCAAACTGAGGCTTTTGTGTGTAAAACCAAAAAGAAATTGCCCCTTGTAAATTAGTCTGGGCTGTGGGTGTAAACAACAGAAACTCAAACAGATTGGACCAGATACAGCCCTTATTTGAAGACCCATGGGAAGGGCACACAAGTGAATGCCATTTGTCTTCCTTATTCTGCTTCTCCTACATTCTCTGAGATCAGGCTCCTTCCTGCGGTAGGAAACATGGGTCAGTCCCTCTCACACAACATGCTTGTCAGCCTCCTCTACTCAGCATTCCAACTGGGAAATCCTAGGGCAGGACTCAGGTCAAAGTTAAGTAAGAAGATTCCCATACTGAGGTGCCCTTAGGGCAGAGGGGCATAAAAAATAAGTGGTTTGTGTCCCTTGCAGGAGACGGTGTGATGCGCTGCCATGCCCAGGAAGATCCCTAGAGTCTGGAGAGGACAGGTTGATAAACATGGGTCTTCCTCTCAGATCCCAAGTCAGATCTCAGCAAGGGATCTGAGGGACCTGGCAGGGACCCTATCCTACACACGCCCCTAAAAGCTGACTAAATGGTGGCACACACTGCTGTGGTGATACCTATTTGTGAGGTAAATATCTAGATCTGGGCCTTTTTCTTTCCAACTTTGGAGGAAGTATTACAGAATGAGAAAATGTACAGTTAGTCTTGAGGAAATGCACCCTCTCCCTCATCTCTGCCTTTAGAAATATAGTACAGATCTCCTTCAATAGCCTGGGGGCTTGGCCATGGAAGCCAAGGAAGAGGTGTTCCTTGGATAAAGAGCCTTCGTCTGTATCCTCAAATAACTGGAAACTATCCAAGTGTTGGTAGGCATGAGCCTGAATCCAATGAGTTCCTTTCATTTGTCCATTCATTCTCCTCACCCCAACATCCTGACACAGGCATGTATGGCCACCGAGGGCATGAGAGAGACTCCAAGTTTAAAAAAATAAAATTCAGGCAAATGGCATTCACTTGTGTGCCCTTCCCATAGGTCTTCAGATAAGGGCTGTATCTGGTCCAATCTGTTTGAGTTTCTGTTGTTTACACCCACAGCCCAGATCTTCTATTTCCTTGTGGCCACAACATCACCAGCATTCATCAAACCTGTCCATAAAATTCAGGCCGGGCGTGGTGGCTCACACCTGTAATCCTAGCACTCTTGGAGGCCGAGGCGAGAGGATCGTTTGAGCTCAGGAGTTTGAGACTAGCCTGAGCAAGAGCAAGACCCTGTCTCTACTAAAAAAATAGAAAGAAATTAACTGGACAACAATATATATATATGTATATGTATAAAATAGCCGGGCGTGGTGGCACATGCCTGTAGTCCCAGCTACTCGGGAGGCTGAGGCAGGAGGATTGCTTGAGCCCAGGAGTTCGAGGTTGCTATGAGCTAGGCTGATGCCACGGCACTCTAGCCCAGGCAACAGACTGAGACTCTGTCTCAAAAAAAAAAAAGATAAAATTCAGACAGATGCAACAGAGGCAACCCTGGACCACACAGGGAGGGTCAGAATCATTCCCAAAGAGGTCTCTCCAGACTTAAGCCAAGGACGTGCCACTTCAGGGGAGCCACACTAGGGGTCGTTACCAGAACAGGCACAGGGGCCAGAGAAGGCTTTCTGGGTCTGATTCCATTCAGTGTGGCCTGGGGACTGGGGCCTGAGCCCCCTACCAGGCAGCATGTCCTGTTGAGCTCTGGGGCCCATAATCTCTTGATTGCTTGCAGCTCTGCAAAGAGATATCAAAGCCAAGAAGAAATGGTTTGAAGCCAAAGGGCGCTGTCAAGCAGGGAGGGCTGATGGGGTATGGAGGGAGTCCACGGGGAAAGGGTCTTGGGGAAGGGAGGAGAAGACCAAGGAAGAAGAGAAACCAGAATTAAAGGAAAACAGGGTTGTAGCTGGGCCCCCTCAGTAAAGTTCTGCCATGCGTGCATTAACCCTCTATCAATGAAAACAAAATCCAGGAACCTGGTGCCTGCCTGCTGGGGCACATAAAGCTTAGAGGATATAACATCTTCCAGGCGGATGTGCCCAGAAGCACACAAAGGTGCTTGACAGGTCGTTTAAAACTGACTGTCAAGGTCAAAACAACACCACCTGCAGGCACAACTGAAATGTCTTCATCCATCCCCCGCTCTGGGTTCTCTGTTGTTGTTTGTTTTAAACCAAAGCACAGTTTGAGCAGCAGACAAGCCTGACAACTGTTCAAACATATGTACGTGCAACTTATTAGCTTACAAATGGAGAGATCTGGAAGCTAAAAACAAGAGACTCGGGGAGGGGGGCAAGTTAGCCAATAACTCTGGAGGGACCAAAGGAGGAGGTCTGAGCAGTAAATTACTGGGTTGAAGGAAGAAGGCCTTCATCAGTGGAATCCGCTCCTGATGCAGTATTTGAAAATGCTATTTTGCACTGATGGTGCACAGAGCAGAGGCGGTTATTATGAAAGGAAGGGGCCCCTGCCCTTGAGATCTGTTTATTTTGCAATTAACTAGGGACAAGAGAGGCCCTTTCTGAAACTTCTGCTTGCGGGCCTAAAATTTAAATGCCTACTGCTGCCTAGGTGCCCACGGAGTCCAAGAAATTCCAAGCCTCATGATCTAACTAGCTCTTACATCAAAAAGAAAATATATATGTATGTTAAATTGCTGCACAAAATTGAATTACTCCCACCCCTGCTCAAATAAAAAAATCTAATTAAATCAAAGAATGTTAGGGCTCTAAGACACTCTGCAGGCTATTCTAAATCAACCCCTTACTTTTCCAGAGAAGAAAATTAGGCCAGAGAGGCCCAGGGACTTGCCCGAAGTCCCTGCCTGTGATTGGGTACAGCTCATAGGGAGCACAGCTTCTTTCCAAGCAAGAGACAAGTAGGGAGCACCACCAGAGTGCCGTCCCTACCCACTCACTAGCATGCCCCAGCCTCTTTCCTCAGTCTGACTTTCTCACTTGAGAGAAGATGCCAGAGTATGGAGTCAGTGTAAGCTTCCCAGGTGACACCTGTCCAGAGACATCCCATATATTCTCCACCCAGCACACACTGCTACCTAACACCTGCAGCATAAGCAGCCTGTGAGCATTTCCGATGCCAAGACCCCACCCCAAATCCACTGAATCAGAGTGTCTCCCAGATATTTCTGAATAGAACCATTTTTCAAAGTGTGTTTTGAGGGGGTAGTGTTTTGAGACCACAATGGTCCCACAAAATGCTCATTGCAGAGGGGGATCGCTCAGCACAACAGTTGGGGGACTGCTGCATATCCTGACTCTGTCTTCAAGAGGCACAGATACGCCAGGATATTAAATCAGGATAATAAGGATATTAAAGACTTTCTTAGAAGCCCTCCAGTAAAGAATCCCTTTTAACTTTGTTTAATCCATTCACTTCCTAAACTAATTAACCCACAGAAGTTCCTTTTCCCACATTATTAACATTCCACAAAACCAGTCTTCCTTGAAACCCGCTTTTAGAAAATCATGATTTAGGTTAAAGATCTTCTATTTCCTTGTGGCGACAACATCACCAGCATTCATCAAACCTGTCCATTGATGTGTTTATTGAATGAATTCTTAACTTTGCCCATCCATCCCTTTCCAATTGTCAGCTTTCAATGGGATGTTCAGAAATTTCACATATATGAAAAAAGCCAGAAACCGCAGCTGATTTTTTCCCAAAGAAAAGTACCATCCTTAGGTTCTCAGGGTGCCCTCTTAGAGGAGACCAACTCAAAAATGGATCTGCCAGCTACAGTTTCCAACAACTCAGCAAGGTGGCCTGCAAGGAACAAAGGCCCAGTGGCAGGCTACCAACTGGGCTCACAAAAGCACCCCCTTCTCCTGGCCTATCCCAAGACTTGGTTGAGGAGCCAAACTACCATCCGTACTCTCTTGGAATGAAGTTTCAAGATTTCCATTTTTTTGGTAAGAAGTGGGGAGGTCATTATTTTTAGCAAGTTCACTGGGAAGGTGAAGGGCAGATTTGGTTTGTTCAATGACTGCAGATTTAGCATTCTGTCTTCCGGGAACAACGTCTAGACTTTCTGAGGAGTCACCTCTATAAATAGCATGCTTAGTTAACCAAGAAATATAACACATTCTACTCTGGCCTCCACTCTGGGATTAAAACAGGGTGGGTTTTTACATTGTACTCTCAACTCCCACATAGTATTCAATCTTTTTAAAAAAGTTATCCATCTTTTAAAGAAGTATTCTCTCACATTTGTGGCCTTTTAATATAATCAAGTTAACACTTAAAGAAAAGGTAGCTGAGATATTCTTCCAATTACATTTTAGGGGTGAGGTGAAGAGACAAGGAAATTTCTCAACTACTTTATGCAAACAGGCCTCATGGCTCAGCTGCCCACCAGTCCCAGCTGTATATTGGACGCGATACAACAGAGGCAATGTGCTCCCTCCAAGCAGAGCTGTTCATACATCCCACCTTGCTTGAGAACTATTTCTGGAGTTGGTGTTCTTCCCAAAAGAAGTCCATCCTTAAAAGAAACACTTACCTAGCTCCTGCCCACATATAAAAAAGTCCAGAAGCTCACTCTGTATAGTGACCTGAGGAGAAAGAGCCGGCAAGATTGGGAATCTCCCGATTTAGGCAATTTTGTACATTCGACTCCAGAGTTCTTTTTCACCCAGGGAGTGTATGTTCTATTCAGTAATGAAGCTTCCGAAGAGAGGTTAGTGGTGAAGAGTGGGGGTGGGGAGGAGCCCTTTTTTTCTGCAATGGAGAAATGGCAAGGCAGTGCTGACCGTCTCAGGCTCCAGGACTGGAAGAGATTAGGAGCCTACGACGACATCAATAGAGAGAGACGATTACAAATGTAGGCAGAGGGATGATTGCTTCAGGAAGGCCTTTCAAAGGCCTGACAACTTCTCTTGAAGGAAGGCCCCAGCAGTGTTCTCTGAAGGTAGGACTGTCAGTCTGTGTGTGTGGAGAACAGTTCAAAGAAAACAAAACACTTAAGTGTAATCTTTCAGAGGGTGAAGAATCACGGCATAATGATGATAAAATGCTACTTATGGATCTGACACGGAACACAGCTGTTTGATGGCAAGAAGAAGATTCTAGCTTAACCAAAAGCTATGAGTTCACTCTGCCTGGTGCTCCAATAGAAGAAAGAGAGGCCAGCCCCCCAAAATACTCATGTGATCCATGAATTTGCCTGGGACCCAGATTCTATGGGTGCCTCCAAACCAGCCCATAGTGAATGCTGATTTTCAATGTTGTCTTTGATCACAGTGACACTATGATTTCCACGGGGAGACCCTGAAGCAAATATATATAGATAGATAAGTCTTGCCTAAGTCTGAACCCCTGGACTCTGACAGCCATCCCAGGATGAGGCCATTTTACTTGTCTCTCTGACTTCCTGGCTCTATGTGACTTGGGGACATTATATATCCTCCTATACCTTATCTGTAAAACCTGGAACCTACACATGCATTCTCATTACCTACCCAACTTAGAACAAACAGGTATTATCAAGACTAACAAAATCACCACAGCCAAGGGCTTTCAGAGGGTTCCAGAAGATCATTTTATGAATACCCAGTTATTTCAGGATAAAAAAAAATGAAAGAACCAGAACACATTAGAAGGGAAAAGTGCCTCCCTATAACATGGGACAGAAACAAAGCCAAATAATTTTCTTAGGAAGAAAAAGAGAAATAAAAATCAAAATGGAGAAATTGAACCCAAAGAAAGCAACAAAGGGATTGCACAGAAGGGGCATAAATCACCTTGCGTGTACCTCATTACCCAGACTCATTCTGTTTGTTCATCTCTACAGCAACGGCAGCGCTGCCAGTAAACAAGGGATTAAAATTTTACAGAAGAAAAAGGACAGTGTGAGCTGCTTTCTATCCTTCACACCCACCTGTTTGAAAAAGCAGAGAAGGGCTATATTATAGGGAAACAGGGGAAAGACATGCCCATTCAAAATATTTTTTAAAACAATTCATGCAGAAAGAAAATTGAGAATTTTTTAAAGTCTGAGAAATAAGCAACAATAACAAGAAACAAAACCCACACACAAACCAAAAAGTATGCAGCACATCGGAGAAAGCAGAGAAGTTGGCAGCTGTGGTGAATCGAAAGGCACACCAACTTAAGGCTCAAAATCTGATTCCTAAGGGAAAGAATCACTATGGTTGTATCTTGCCTTGAAACCAGGGGGTCACAACTCCTGAAATGGAAAAAAGGACTGTTTACAAGTATGGTGGTTTTGGTTTGGTTTGGTTTACTTCTGTTAGCAGAAGCTAACAAAGAACAAGCAAAAAAAAAAAAAAAGTTTTTTCTCAAAGCTGTGAAACCTTACTATTTAAGATAATGACAGAAATTTATGACTGCTTCCTTCCTCGGCAGAAAGGAGCACAATTAGAAGGCTACAAACAACAGGTCCTTTGTAGCAGCATGTTATGTTTTGCTTATTCTATTACGCATTGGCTGGGAGATAAGAATAAACAGGACAACACCCTGCCTAACCCCAGGAGGAGGAGGTGGAAGGAAAAGCTGGTTATGTTCATTCTTGGGCATGTACATGCACACCGTTTACCTGCAAATTGATGTACTTAAGAAAATTGTGCGTGCAATAGGCAGGAACTAGTATAAGCATTCAGAAGTCTTTTATTGCACAATCAAATCTTTTAAGTACAAGCTGAGTGTAATAGGGAGCTTTATAGTTTTTCTTTACTGTAAAGCGTGTTAAAAATATTTAAGTAACTGATAATTATTTCTCTATGCTCTTTATTTATCAATCCTATTTTTGTTCAGTCTTTAAAAACCATAAAAACTAGAATGGGCAAACATATAAGCATAACTTCCCTCTCTCTGACCTATGATATCAAAAAAGCTTGCAAGGAATCAGTCAGCAGCCACCAGGAGAAGAAAATGTGGTAACCTGAAACTTCTCTGTTCTCTACAAAGAGACAGTTGCCAGTCTGGGCACCAAGTGCTCTGATAGATCCAGCAATGGAGAATTCTGCCCAAGGACAGCAGCTGCTAAGCCAGTTGGGTTCTAACTACTGGTTACAAGATGGTACCGTACCGACGGTCCCAAGAAAACGAGAAAAGGTTTGCCCTCTCTTGCGGCACTCTCCCCACAACCCCTGACCACCTGGAATGACTAGCCCGACTCACCTCTGCCATTTCTTAGTGGCTCTCTCTTGCTCTTTCTCATATGGGTGTGTTGGCAGCTAAGATGACCCAAATCCTAAGGGCTCAGATGATCCAAACCCTGAGGGACCATGGGGTTTCCTGACGACCAAAGTGAGTTTTAGGAGGGGATGAGGAAAGCCATTCTAAGAACTCACTGCCCTCCAGCCGTACTGGCCTTCATTCTGCTCCACCCACCGAGACAGTGGTTCCCACCTTGAGGCCTTTGGACTGGAACTTCCTCAGCCAAGGGATTCTCCCACTCTGTCGTTTATATGGTTTTATTTTTTCTGCAGCACATATCTTAATGATTTGTTTTCACATATAATAGATTTTTCTCCCCTGACTAGAATGTTCACTCCATAAGGACTAAGGCCTCATCAGTCTCGTCCAGCCCTGTAGGCCCAGCATCTTAAGTATTATCTGGCACACAGCACGTACTTGATAGAAATTTATTGCAAGAATGAGTAAATGAATAAACAAACAATAAACAAGTGAACAAGGCAATCTGGTATAGAATCGGTAGGAAAAAGGTCAAAGCAGAATTTGTCACCTATTACTAACCACACCGTTGCCATTTTTTTCCCCTCAATTTTCCCAGTGAGACTAGGAGCGACACCGTATGTGAATAACTGAGCTGCGAAGCTGAGGTATAGAATGTATGGCTTTTCCATTCTGTGCTCTAAACAGAAAAACACTCTGAAATAATATGCAGGATATTCTTAAAATTCAAATACAGGGAAAAAAAAAAGAGAAGAACATATTTGGATTTCAGCAAGATAGTTGTGCCAAATTAATTATGCTCCGTGACATGTAATTGTGAACTGCTGAAAGACAAATGGTGAAGCAAAGCATTTATTATAAACACACACAGAGGTAAGACCGAGGTGTTAATTTTTAAGCAACTGTCATAAACCTGGTTCCAGGATATTATTCCATTAACATTATTGCTATTATAACAAAGAACGTAATGACAATGAACTCCTTTCATGTATTTCTCAATACTAGGAAATTAGGCTTGCTAGCCAATCCCTAGCTGAGACACTGAGAACATACAAGGACACAATGAAAATGGCAGAATATTAATTATAACAACAGGAAGAAAGCTGTTGTATGCATGGGAGATGCATTTAAAATACACTCATACCTTTTTATAGACATTATAGTACTCAATCCAAGAAATGGACACTCCACGGCTCCTGATACAGCAGATTCGGTCTTTATGAAGGCAAAAATACAATCAAACAAAAACAGAAAGCCCACGTGTACCAAAGGAGAAAAGTATAGGAATGGAACTATCAATAGAGCATCTTAAAGGCAAACTAGTGATCTTCTTCAGACTCAGAGCAGAATGAAAGCATCTCTCCCCTGGAATAACAATTCATGAGGACTGGGAGTGGAGGAGGGGTCAATAATTCATGGCTCCTGTTATATTAAAAGGTGACAAAAATCACGAAGTGCAGTACTAATAAATGTTCTAGTTACTGCTATGTTTGAAAAGCATTCCAAATCCTAAAACATTGTGTATTTATCATCTTATAAATTGATTTGTCATTATATATATATGCAAGTTGTACAAATGTATTTTTCCCACTTTATTGAAATTACAGAATCAGGCTCAAAAACAGAATCAGAGAGAAGAGTTTTAAGCTTACTCATATAAACTACAATATGTAATATTGAAAATACAGTGAAATCTTTATGGATGTTACCCAAAATTTTAAAAATCTCTTTAAAATGATTAATAATAATTCTATTTTAATTCATGTGGGAATGTTTAATGTCATTTGCCAAAAAAGAATACTGAAATGGTATAAATGGTATTCATTATAATTAAGGCCTAATAACTAAAGAAGTCCAGAGGTATATAATTTATGATCTTGCATACATGTTTATAAAATATAGACTCAGGAAAGAGCCATTTAATTTACCGAGAAATCCTCTGATCTCTCGGTGTATTATAATTAACAGGACCAATGGCAAATTTCGGGGTGGAGGTCTTTTTGGATGGCTCCTTCTAGCCTTGGGGTTTCTCTATCCCTGGTTAGGGTACAGAGCTGCCTTACAAGACTGTCGTTTTTGTTCCAGCTTTGCTTTACAGAACCTCATGCAAAGCCTTAACCATAAATAAAGCAGCAGGGCCCCAGCAGCCAGCTGAGTCATAAACCCCACTCAGCTGCATGTGGCTCAAGGTGTTGGGATCCTGATAGAGTCAAGCCAAGCAAGTGGAATCAATTTAAGTCAGAGCCTGGAAAAACAGAGAGCTCCCCCTTGCCCACCCCAACTGGCAGTGGAAGACACCACAGACCTCCTTCCACAGCTCAAATACAGGGGATAGTAACGAAGCCCAGGAAAACATCTAGACCTGGGCAGACTTTATTTCCACAGTCTAAAAAGGAAAAAAAAAAAAAATGATATTTGACAACCAACCACAAATTCTTAAATGTACAGTTCTCCTGTTTTTAAGCATAAAAGCAGTCTTGTTGCTGCTAAGTTATTATCACCATCACATTTTTTGACATTTGTGCCCAGTACCATTTGGCCTTAGGGTACTTCGGCTTATTACTTTAGAAATACAGAGTTAAGCATGTTTAAATCACCTTAAATATCTCAAAAAGCAGCAAACACACAGCCTACCTGCTTAGGCATGCAAACTTGAAAAGAGAAGCTTTATAGAATGGCCTGCAGGTCAACAAATTCTAGTTTTAGCAAACTGATGTCAGGAAGGAGCTATAGAAAATAAGGTCCTGTGTATGAAAAATACTCTGCCTTTGGTTCCCTCAGGCCAGAACTCGGAGATGTTAACAAACATGCCTTAAAAAACTGCAACTCTCATAAAGTGCTAAAAACTCCCAAATAAATATGGCCCCTCAAAACTGTGTACAAATGAGAAACATTTAACGAACAATCCTTTCTTCACCAATAATTCTGCTTAAATTAAGTCCAGCAGAATCTTCAAAGGGACCAAAGAAACCCCCCTGTTAAGACAAATTCTATATATAGACATTCAAGACAATTACATGATGCATGTAACCAAATATATATAATTATCCTAGTTTCTACATTCCCATTATCTTTGTAAATATAGGATAAAAATCAGTCTAAATGACTTTCTTAGACCTCCTCAAGGATTAAGGCGAGTCACCCAGCTTTTTAAAAGTATATGTATGTAGTAAAGATCAAAAGCAAATGTTCTGGTCAGTTCTTTTCTACTCATGGGTTTTACTAAGAATGTGTGCAGTTTTCAGGGAAAACACCACAAATGACAGCTGCTCAAAAGCATGGAAATTAATTGGCAGCAGGAATTTCCTTGACTAATAGGGAAAAACTTAAAGTCACATGTTTTGATGAGCTTATTTTTCCCATCCTTAGTCAAGCATATTCACTGTTAATGATTAAGAGTTTCAAATAGAAATATAACCAAGTAAAATCTTGAGTACATTCCCTTTCTTTTCTCAGTGGAACACAACTACCCATTACTAAGTGAACAATGGCATTAATGAATGGATTTTAACTGTAAATAATATATAGGAGAGAGGTTCAACTTGCAGGTTTTGATTTTCTGTAGGAAACAAACCAAGACACAATAAGAATAATGCATTTACTGTACTAAAAAATAGCAGTAAGACAAGTGACTCCCCCAGCCCCCACAGAAAGCGATCTGCTTTGAGCTGGTTTTCTAGCAGTGGGGATAGATTTACACTAATGCATCCACAGTCTCTCACTCTCAAGTCGCTGCCCTTATGACTAGTGGTCAGAATGGATGAGACAGCTGGTCAGGATTAGGTGAGCACCCTGTGGCCTCGGGACCAAGTCATGTTACTGTGCCCAGAACCTGATGCCATGACCTTGGGCTCATTAACATTATGCTCTCATCACCCAAGCTAACAGCCACTGATCAGCCGAGATCTAACATATACCACTTTATTCTCAATCCCAGAAACAAGATAAGCTTTTTATTTTCAAGGCAGTCTGATTTGAGCCTATGACACCCAAAGGCTCATGCGTGATAAAGTATATGTGAAAACTGTCTCTTCAAAGCAGCAATGAATGTCCAAACATGAGCAACCACAGCCTTTCCATTCTAATCAAATGACAGCTCTGACAGAGCTCAAGAAAAGCAAGAAATAGTCAAAGAATTTCCAAAGTATGTACCCCAGATGCCACAGTGGAACAACATACCTGGCCATCCCCAGACTTGGAAAGTTGGCAGGGACGATGAGTATATCTAGCCGGGAGAACGGGTGTGTTCCCAGGACAGAATGTGCTGCTGAGAGGCAAGGCGGAATCAGCCGCAGAAGGGTCTCTTGGCAAGCACTCTTGAGGCACATCGGGGCAAAGACCCGATGAGGAATAATCTCCTGGGCGGTGGCAGAATCATTCTGGAAGCGGCAGGGGTATTCCATGTGACCACAAATGCCAATGTACCTGGGGAACACCACACAATAAACAGAGGCACTTAATAGTAAACCATGTTTATTCTTCTTGCCGTGGAGGTGAGGAACTCTTGCAGATGTGGACAACTTTAGGAGACAGTGGTTCAGACAGGCTCACAGGCAAAACTGTTCCTTTGAATCCTTGGCTTGAATGGTTCTGTGCAGCAATGAAAAATTACAAGTCAAAATATTTACTGATGTGCTTGAATCAATGGAGTAGCTTCAATCCAAGCTAAATGAAAGTAGTAAAATCTTGTCTTACGATAAAATGGGGTGAAAACCCCTAATACTCAAAACAATAAAACAACCTCGCACCAAAATAAAAACAATTTCTGCCCTCAATAATTTACTTTCAATTATCACTAGAGAAAAAAATCTTCTCCAAATACGGGACAACTCATAACTCAGAAGGGAAGAGATAGTACACCTAAATTCAAGATCCCATTCTGAAATTCCCTAGAATAACAGACTTGGACTGAGCTACAACAATGAACCAAAAGACACTTGCATGTTCGAACTTTTCAAAAGGACACAAACCATTCTACTGAAAAGTAATCTAGGCATTCCTTACAAAGTGCATCGAAAGTTGTTGTTAAGGAATGCAGAGGCACTTTTGATACAATATTTTCCCCAATCCGCTTTCAATACAAATTTAACTGAGTCAACCTTTTAAGGAAACAGGTTAGAGCCCAGCCTGTACCATCTGACCACTGCCAATTATTCTGTCAAAGGTGGAGCTAAAGGAAAATTCCTAGAACCTGACTCACAGGTCTCAAGAGAACTTATCCATTCAAAGAAACCTATATCAAAGAGAACTTAATTTTTTCACCTGTTAACACATCCTTTATTCCAACACAATGGAAAATCTCTCTAAATTTAAATTACAATTCTAACTAGAGGTGCTTATTTTCAGTGGATACTGAAAAATCTTGAAATGCTGGCATTTCCCAATATGGGCAGACTGCAAAAATAATTCCTCCCCAAATTTATGAAGTAAACTTCACCTATCCAAGGCCAACGCTCAGAGGATCCACATGGCCTCACCCTCTCCCATCATGGTGCATAGAGCGTAGCTTCCAGTACTGAGAAAGTTTCATCACAGTTGAGGGTAATAAAATAGATGGAAAGTCATAAAAACTTCTACCAGGATAAGGTGACAGGAAGAATATAATTATTGATATTGAACTCTGGCTATCATCCCTGGATTGAAAACCTTGTTCTGTGGAGACAGTGAGTAAAGGTGCTTGTTGATAAACATTTAACTAAAAAGGCTGCAACATCCACCTAATGACAAGTACTGTGCTGGCAATCAATTCAATCAAAGATCTCACAAAGTCAAAAAGGCCATTTATTAAATTAACCACCATGATACCTTTTTCTAATGTATTTACACAGGCATACGATGCGCTTACTAATTTAAGCTCATATACCCTCTGCTGAAAAGCTTTCCGAGCATGTCAAATAATGGAGAAACTGGAGGTGTGCAGGCATCTTCTGGACAAAGTTGAGGCATAAGTTTAAATTCTATCTACCACAGCACAATATTGCAAAGAGGTAGTCCGTTGGCTTCCCTAGAAACACACCATGGGAAAAGGTTATTTCTTACAGCCAAAAACCCAAAGGTTAGAGAATAAATCGAGGTAGGCAAAGATACACCCAAAAGGCCAATTTGCTAAAGGAAAGGTGATTCAGATTCTGTCTCGACATAAATGATACTAGCTCAGGTGATGAAGATGATTTCAGTCATATAAATTAAAATCATTTTTTGTAATGAAAGGCTGGGAGATAATGCAGGATTTTAAGGCAATCAAACAGTGACCAAGTGAAACCAGGATGGCTCCCGATAAAAATGGAAATGGAAATGGCACCAGGGGAGCCACCTCTGGGTTCCCACATAGGGATCAGGAGACAGGCTTCAATAGCTGTCCTCAGACTGGCTAACTGTGACCCGTGTCAAGCAACCCAGCAGCTGGGGCCTCTTTTTCCTTATCTGTAATGTGGTCCTACAAAAGTAACTGCCAGAGGAAGGAGGGAATGGACTGGAAAAGAGTATGAGGGAACCTAGTGGGGTGATGGAATGTTCTCTATCTGATTTAGGGTGTATACAATCATCAAAAACCCATCAGGCTGAACACTTAAGATCTGCACATTTTGTTCTATGTTAATTATACTTTAATTAAAAATAAACAAACAAAAAAACTAAGATGGTTTCTACAGTTTCTTCTGACACTATAATTCTATGATAACTCACGACACGAGCCCCCTTCATACAACAGCCTTGTTTCTGAAGAGCTAAGGGAATATTGTACTTTCACAAAGTCATGAATAGTCTTCCACAGATCCAGCATCAATTCAAAGGTGCTTTATCTTCCACTCAAGGCAACTTTTCATTTTCATATACTTTATAACTCTTAAGACAACCTCTTTGCTCACTAAGTCTCCTCCTCTTTAGAATGAATAACCTCAATGCCTTTTCTTCTTTGTAGTGCCCATTTTCCATGCCTTTAATCATTTTTGCTGAGTTCCTCTGGACTTTATCCAAGTTTCTGTGCCATACCTAAACTGTATGGCCCCAACAAAGGCCTCAAGACATTAAATAAACATAATACAAAGATTTCCCTGTAGCTGGAGAAGGTTATATTGCAGCAAAATTAAATTAACAAACCTGACAGTTAATCTGAGTGCCTTATAATTAATGTATTTACTAAAATGCTCACCCAGAGTGGGCTGGAGCATGTGTGAAACTGGAGCTGGAATGTTCTTCCTATAATTTCGCCCATGTGAACAGTGATCAAAAAAGTTCAGTGACCAAAACTTTGGCCAAATTTCTGGAACCCAGATGAACACGAGACAAATGAAAACTTGTGGCATATAAGGCCCCTATAAAAGTTAGATTTACATAAATTGGGCTGGTGGTCTTAGGAAGGTTTGAAGGAGAAAGGGGGCTGGGAAGGCAAAAGGGACCAGATGTGAACATAACCAAAAACACTACTGTGATTGGCATTTCAGAGTACCTTTGCTGGCAAACTTTGCATGGAGTCAGAGATTTAACGGATAAAAATACAAAGCCACTTTCTGATGACCAAAGATAGCATACATGAAGCATGCAGCCAGGCAGGATTAAGCAAATGTAAGCTATTATTTTATCAGCAGTACATTCTTGATGGACAAGCACATTGATAAATGAAGGGAAAACTTAGTTATAGTCTATCAGACATGGAAGGGAGAGTGGGAGGAACCCCATCCCCCAGGCCTCACGGTTCCATCAAAGGACACACTTCCCTAGAGTGGCACCCTTGACCTCTCTCCCCAGCTCACCAGATTGGCCTGGTCACTCTGGGCTTTCTCTTTTTGAATCTGCTTGCCCAAAGAAGGGGGACTTTGGGGCCTGCTCTCACCCTGCGTTAGGCAGGCTGTGTATCTGTATTGTGGAGGTTGGCAGCAGTCCAGCTGGGTTGGTAACTGGGTGGGTAAATATGTCTAATTTAGAAAGCCCACTGAGAGCATGCACCTAAGCAGTTCCTCAGGCCAGTTCTGTCGATAACAAAAGCTTTACTTTTATCTCCATCTATTCCTCAATCGGCTCTGACCAGAGGAGGACCAGAGAGGAGGAGCAGTATGTACCTCTTCGCCTAAATCTCAACAGGAATTTTAGACATCTTCTCTTCCCAGAATCCCCATTTGATTTGGCCATATCCTCCTTTCAGAATAATGGATGTGAGAAAACTGAGAAGCCATTTCAGTTGCTTCAGGGCAGGAAATAGCACACAGGACGTGGCTGCTGCCCGTTCCCCCTCCCTGCATCTCTTGGGAATATGGCTAGAAGGGCAAAATAACAAATGTCTGCCTTTGCCTTCCCCTAGTCTTCCTAAGGCACACATTTTTCAACTGCACAGCTCCTCTAACAACCAATTAACCCTGAGGCTTTAGATAAAGAGCGAAGTACTTCTTCACCCTGAAAACCCAGGATAAAGTCTTCATTCTATAAATAAGGAAAATGTGGCTTTGCCCAAGGAGCCATTTCCAACCAGTTGGATGGCACCCTCAGGCCTCAAAGTGAGTGTTCTCAACTTCTGTTTTCTTTTCCAACATAACATACTCCAGTCAACAACAGTAGCTCAATCATGGCAGTGACTCTTCAGATAGGAAGGTGGGTGAGACCCCAGGTGAGGCACAGATGTTATATACTGTTTTTTGAAGTCTCCAGGTAAGATCATGAATTAGGTTGGGTGACGTAGCTCATGCCTGTAATCCCAGCACTTTGGGAGGCTAAGGGGGGAGGATTGCCTGAGGCCAGGAGTCTGAGACCAGCTTGGCCAACATGATGAGACCCCACCTCTACAATAAAAATTTTTTAAAAATTAGCTAGGCATGATGGCATGTGCCTGTACTCCCAGCTACTAGGGAGGCTGAGGCAGGAGGACTGCTTGAGCCCAGGAGTTTGAGGTTGCTGTGAGCTATAATTGTGCCACTGCACTCTAGCCTGGGTGACACACCAGGACCTGTGTCTATAAAAGAATTCTGGGCCGGGCGCGGTGGCTCACGCCTGTAATCCTAGCACTCTGGGAGGCCGAGGCGGGTGGATTGCTCAAGGTCAGGAGTTCGAAACCAGCCTGAGCGAGACCCCATCTCTACTAAAAATAGAAAGAAATTAATTGACCAACTAAAAATGTATATACAAAAAATTAGCTGGGCATGGTGGCGCGTGCCTGTAGTCCCAGCTACTCGGGAGGCTGAGGCAGGAGGATCGCTTGAGCCCAGGAGATTGAGGTTGCTGTGAGCAAGGCTGACACCACGGCACTCACTCTAGCCTGGGCAACAAAGTGAGACTCTGTCTCAAAAAAAAAAAAAAAAAAAAAAAAAAAGAATTCTGAATCATCTCTCTAGGGAGTCAGGCCTGGATGTGAATAGGAACAAATGAACAAGTTACTCTGAGATTCAGCATATTTATCTATAAAACGGGAATAATAATCTACCCAATCTATTTTATAGGCTTATCCTCAGGACTAAATGAGATGATATTTAAATCAAGACTTTCCCTGACTTCCAACAACCAATGGCTCCTGTACCAATTCAGGATAGGCTAGGATATGCTGCAGTAAAAAACAACCCCAATGTTTCAGTGATTTAATGCAAAAAAGTTAATTTCTCACTCATACCAGGTCTACTGTGGATCCAAGTGACTCTCAGAGCACCTGTCCTCCTCACTCAGAAATTCGGGCTGCCTGAAATTGCAAAATGCAGCCTCCTCTATGACACCAGTGCAGGTGCAGAGAGCACTAAAGGGTCTCACATGCAATTAAATGTTCCCACATGAAAGAAACCTATGTCACTCCTGCCCGTGATTCTCTTCTTCCCTCAAGAGTACATAAGTAAAATCTGATAAGCAATAACTCAGGGAAGATAGTCCAAAATAGGTGAATTACTGAAAAATAAGTGGAAATTACCTCCCTTCTGCCAAAAAAAGCAAAATGCAGGCAATAAGATATGCCTGTCAGAAAAGAGCACATGGCTTTATCTCCAAAAGATACCAACTGCTATAGTCACTGTGGTAAGAGTAAACGCAGCATGGCAAAATAAAACCAACACAGAAAGAATCTGCATTAAGATAATATCTTGGCTGGTTTGCAAAAATGAACTAACCATCTGTACTAGAACTCTGGGCTTTCCTCACCAAAAGGTACTGACTTAGTGACTTCCTGTCACTAATGGCAAAAATGATTTAATTGAGCTGGGTATAAAAGTACCAGGAATGAAGCATAATGCACACTTCTGTGCTTCTTCTGTGCACTCCCCTTCTCTCTCTTTTGGCATTCAAACCTTGAAAGAGTTGAACATCTGGGTAGGCTGCAACTACCAGTGCCAACTATCCAGTGGCCTATACCAGGGTTGGGGAACCTGTGGCCTTCTAGGTTTTTAAGCACCGCCTTTTGACTGAATCCAAATTTACGGAACATGTAAAAATGTATTTTTTTACTAATACATTTTTATCTTTTACATTTTTATTTTATTTTTAAAATGAATGTATTTAAAATACCAAAGAATAAAATACATTTCAAGAAATAATCCTCCCAGATTGACTGGCACAATTAGAACATTAGTAAGCCATAAGGGCTAAATAGACAGCTGCTACACTCATGATTTAGTTCTAACTTCCCTGGGCACACTACCACACGAGGCTGGTTGGAGAAAGTTTATGGGGTCAACTATGCCAGTCTGTTTGTTATCAGCTTTTGACAACGGTGCACTGTGTATCTGTTCAAGGTGGATTTGCAAGTTGCACGGCTTTACATTATTTTTTGATTCTGTCTGCTTAACAGCCCCTTGTGTCAGAGAAGAGCAAGAGAATACTGAAGGAAGAAAACAGATTTTTAAATGAGGATTGGGAATTGCAGTGCTTTCTTGTTTCTGCTAAAGATAAGATGATTTTCTTACTTTGTGATACTGCAATATCAACATTAAAGAAATTCAATGCTCATCGGCATTATAGCACTCATAAAGACCACAAGTATTTTAAATTGGAGAGGCTCAAAAGGTTGTATTGTAGAAATTAAAATCTGAAAAGCAAAAGCAAAGGCGATTCTTTCAAGCAGCAATAAGACCTGGCAATAATGCCACTGAAGCAACTTACAAAGTAGCTTATATACTTGAGAAAAAAGGGAAGCCATTCAGTGATGTAGAATTTGTGAAAGAATGCCTTGTCAGAGTTGTAGGCTGCTTAGATCCAGATAACATTTCAAAGTACAAACAACTGCCTCTTTCAAGGAGAACCATAACTGATCAGCAGCATAAATTAGCTTTCAACTTAACAAAACAACGTCATGCAATACTTTCAAAGGAAAATATATATTATTCAATCGCTTTGGATGAATCAACTGGTACTACTGACTTTAAGACAGGTTTTATACTTCTTTCGGTTCATAACAGAAGATTTTCTTTGCTATGAAGAGTTACTTGCTTTGGGCACTCTTGTGAACAGAACACAGGGAATAGATTCTTCCACTACTTTCAAGATAAATGTTGCGAAGTTGTTTCAAGATAAAAGTTGCGAATTTACCAAATTCAGTGAGTATATGTACAGATGGTGTACCTTCTAAGACAGGAAAATATGAAGGGTTTATTAAACAGATTAAAAAATGTACTAACAGATCCAGATGCTTTCATTTGTTTTCATTGTATCTTGCATCAGAAAAATCTCTGTGCTAAAACTACTATTTTAAGTGACACTTTAAAACAAGTTATAAATATTTTTAACTATATTCTTGCAAATGCAACATGGTATCGTCAGTATTGTAATATGCTGAAGTTGAATGAGGAGGTATTCAGTGTGGATTTGCTGCATCATTCTAAAGTGCGTTGGCTACCCCAGAGACAGGGGTTAGCCAAAATTTTATCTCTGTGAGAACAGATAGTTAAATTTTACGAAGAACAGAATCAGCAATGTGAATTATTGAAAGAAGATTTCTATAGGAATGCAGCATTTCTGTGTGATATCATGTCAAATCAAAATGACTTGAATATTTCTTTACAAGGTAAAAGTAAGTCTATTTATGATATGTGGCAAAAAATCAAAGCATTTTGAAAAAAAAAGCCATCTTTTTTCAAAACACTTCTTCTTCAAAAGGAAATTTCAGATGAACATTTTTCCCAGTTAGCAAAGGTCATTGATGAGCAGGATGATATACACAAATCATTTGAAAAATACATAGCTGCTATAGACCTACTAGTTGGAGAATATAATGAAAGGTTCACTCACTTTGAGAAACATGACATCACACTCAAATTAGCATTTTAGCCTCACCTAGTTGATATCACCAAAGCACCTAAAGAACTACAGATGGAGTTGATTGAGCTCTCAGTAGATGACATTTTAAAGTATTGTTTGATGCTATGAAAAGTCCAATTGAAATATGGAAAAATGCAGTAGAATACCTGAACCCTCAGCAACATGCCCAAAAAATGTTTTCTTGCTTTTCAACCACTTATTGCTGCAAATCTACATTCTCCTACCTAACCCAAATCAAGACACCCTAAGGTCACAAACGACTGATACCCATCTAGAGGATCAACTGAAATGAAACTTCCATGCTGCAACCAAATATTCACACGCTTTCCAACAAAAAGCAGACGCAACAAAGTCATTAAAATGTTAGTTAACTTTAAAATTAACAAATAGTTTTCATTTTTTGAAATCAGTAAGTATATAGTAGTTAGATTTTTATAAAATAATGTATATTTTTAAGTATATTTAATTGAAGTTTCTTGAATGCAGCCTTATTTGATTACAACTAAATTAATGCAGCTTCCAACATGAAAAGGTTCCCCCTCACCTGGCCTACACTAATTTTTTAAAACCTCAAACTGATTTTCTCTGGTTCATACTGAAAAGAAATAAAAGAAGAGAAATCGCTACTGATGTTAACAAAGCCCTAACCCAGCAGGATTCCCTTAACCCAATAGTCTTGTGACAGTTTCTTATGTCCTGTGCTCACAAAGCAGCTACTAGCACCACTGAGGGAGGATGTTCCTAAGACGCATTGCTAACAGCAGTCACTAGGACCAAAAACAGCAGAGTGGCCCACAAAGTAATACATCAGACAGGCAACTTCTTTTCAACAAAGTTATGTTTTTGGCTACATGAGCACTGAGAACCGAAGTTAAAAGTTATAGAAAGAGAGAAAGTGTTGAATCTGAGGATTCTGTTAATTAGTTAAAAGTTATAGGAAGACAGAAAGTGTTGAATCTGAGGATTCTGTTAATTTAACCAAATACATATAAATATTTCGCCTGATTTTACAGGATTTCACATACTTATTTTCTTCTCTCTTTCTGCATAAATAATATGCCCACATTTCTATCTCTCAACTCTCTTTCCTTCCTAGTAGGGCTTTTCCTGCTTTGATTACTCCTATTTTGGTTTAGTTTCTCAGCAGGGATGACTCATATTCCCAGTGCTGGGAAGAAACGCATCATACTGCTCTCTCAAGTGTTTGTTTTTCAGCAAGTTCCCAAACACAAACCTGAAGTCAGCCTCGGAAGGTGGCAAGGGTCTCTCTGCTGCCAAGTCATTTGAGGAGCATGTCTCCGGCCTCATTTCTGTCCAGCATCCCACGGCAATTGTGAAGGTGGAGGCTGGCATGGGCATAGTTACATAGTAATGCCAGCTTGTGTACCCTACAAACAGAAAGAGAAAATCTTTAGGGAGGCCAGTATATGGTTCCGGACCTTATCCTGTATTTCTTCTCCTGAGGCACTTACAGAGCTTATGTGATAAGCTGGTAAGCGCCAACTCTTGAGGGTGGGTCACATTAACTGAAGGGGCATTATTCCAGGATGTAGGGAAAGCATAAGAGGGATGATGGTTTCAAGGCAGCCAAGGAGGTTTGGGTCTCTTCCAAGGATCAGTTTGAAGCCCTTCAAGTGAGGCTATAAATAAAGGGTGGTGGTTGAGGTGGTCACTCACAGCTGCAAACACAGAAGGGCACAGGCTGTATGCTCCTATAGAGATAAGAATGTATCTTACTATCTTTATTGCCTAGCACAGTATTTGGCATTAAAAAAGATGCTTGATTTATATCTGTTGAATGAACGAATGACAAAGGAATGGTCACTTCTGTGCTGTAACTACTTTGTTTAATTTTAATTCAAGTCAATCTAAAATGGACATAGTAGAAAATATATGAGGACAGAGAAGGGAGACAGCTGGGTTTTAGTATCAACTCAGAAACTAATTAGCTGAGAAGTTCAGGTCTGACTCCCCCATCATTTTTATCTGTTAAGCTGGTCTTCCACTCCTCTTTGAGCAGATGAAAACCAGGTGTCAAGGTTCACTGGAGCCGCAGACTCCCAACTGGTTTGGAACAGGGATGGAATTACACCTGGGGCTGCCCACCAGGCGAGGGTGTACTCTCTACTTAGTCCAAACTTTAGAAAAGGCTTTTATCAATGGAAGAAATGATTTATAACTTATAACACTATACTTCCCCCATTTTTAAGATAGGAAAATAATTTTAGTGTTTCTGAAATCTGAATGTGTCATACAGTCTGATTTAACATAGTATCTTTTTCTGAGCATGTGCCATAAATTGATGGTAGGTCTTAAGGGGAACTGATATCATCTTATATTAAGGAACACATTTCTCCACTCTTCATGTTCCCATGGGGAGGAACTTCCATTAGAGTAACACCTTTTTTTTTTTTTTTGGTCCCCTTACAAACTCCTTTGTAGAAGCTATTTTTCTCTTTCTTACTTTAAATTTTAGAGGGTTAAACACCCATAAAGTGACCTGTGGTTGTCAAATTTGGTCAGTGAGTGGATAAGATGTCAAATTCAGGGTCAAAATATTAACATGTCCACACTGGCCAGCAGATCTAACATGACATTTTTCAAAGTGCTTTACCAGTAAAAATCAATAACAGAGGTTAGATTTTGATCCCCATATGCTTGGCTCCTTTGTCAATCTCTCCACTGATTCTGAACTCAGGAAGGTAAGAAAGCAAAATATAAACATGATTTCTGGTGAAATTCAAGTTTGGAAGTCATTAGAGGAGACACTTGAAGGAGACATACAGAAGGGCATGCTTAGAACTGCTGGAAATCCACAACGGAGGCAGCCATTCTCTCAAGTTTGCTTAGAAGTTTCATCCTGTTTTTGGAACCAAAACGGCCATTCTTGAGATCCCTCTCTTTGTAGCTGACTAAGAAGTTGAAGGCATGCTCCTCTTTAAAGAGACAATCAAATCCAGTGATGCTGGAGCCCATCCAGTGATTGCTTCTACTGGGCTTGAAGAAAAACCACAGCCTTACGAGAATCACTGCTCTGATCCCAAGCCAGTAAGAAGCGGGTAGGGATAGTCACAGGACTCCCAATGAAAGCATGACATGGATCTGGCATGACAAGCTATTCCATGCCCACCTCCCTAATTTTTCCACTTTCCCATAACTACTTCATTCTCTGCAATCTGATGCCTCCTGTGACTGCTCCATGAAAAACGTCAGTTTGTAGTGGACAACATAATGAGAGCTGGAGCAGGTGGGAGGGAGGGTGGAGATGGAAGGAGAGGAGCGGGGTTGTGGGTGAGGAACTAAATCTTTTGAAAGGCTGTGGGTTAAAAAAAAAAAAAAAAAAACCTCAAATAACCAAATTTTCTTATTGAAAGGGCTGTGATCTCTCATTGTTTCTCTGAAGTACATTTTAGAGCATTTACCATGGACCATTAGATTTTCCTTTTTAAAAATGTAGACCCTTGGGGGTTTAGTAAATAAGCAGCAATGATAAGGCTTTCAGATAAAAATGGGAGTTTGAATGAATCAGGGCACCTCTACTTCCTCCCAAAACCCCACTAAAGGACAGCAAAAGGATTTTTTTTAAGGCATAAACCAACAAGAACAGGAAGAATAAAACAAGAATCAACAGCAACAAAATAATATTGGGAGCTAGAATGGGAGAGTGGCAAATGATGTAACACAACTAAATTAGCAGCTGGGAAAGATAAGACCCACCTCATTTTATCCCCTAGAAGCCCCAAAAGGCTCTGAGGTAGAGGAAGTGCTAAATTAAGCAGGCCTGGTTGAAGCTCTGTCTAAGGGTTCAGATCTACGACCGCCTCCCCCACTATTCACACCCAGGCCCACCCTACCCCCCACATTCCAGCTAATAACTGGAGGTTTATTTTCTGGAGAGTAAGAGAGGACCTCTGGACTAGGGGATAGGGCTGGGGGAAGGAATGGCATAGTTGAAGGCAAATGAAGGGATTAGATGAACATACGCACAGAGGATGCTGTGCATCACCAGCCATTTTCTCTTATTTGGTTCCCAGAAGGCTGGCAGCCACACTTTCACCCTCCACCCAGGAGACTGAAGTAAGCAGACCAGCCAAGAGACAATGCTTAAGGATACTAGAGGTTTTCTTTGATCAGCCTATGGTGAAGCTCATGGTTGATATGCCTTCTGTATACACTCAGAGCTTCTGATCAGTATTTTAACTTCCTACTCATAAATGCACGCAGACAAACCAAGGACCTCCAGGCATTTTTAGGAAGCCTCTAAGGCAAAACCAGGAGACCAAAATAAATAGAAACAAGCAACTTGGATGGTAGTAATCACACAAGAAGAAAAAACTTCAAAAAATATAAAACATACAAATGCTGAGAATTAAAAGAATTTATTGTAGCCCTGAAACAAGTACAGTATAGTACAAAAAAAAGAGAACTCATAAGTAAGGAAAATTAAAAACATGATAGAAAAAAAGAAAAACTCAATAAAAGGGATATGATGAAATATAAAACTGAAGAAATTTCCCAGAATGTAGAGCATTAAAGAAAAAAAAAAGATGATGAAAAATAGAATTACAATTCAGGAGGTTCAAGGTCCAAGCAAAAGATAGAAGCTCCAGAAAAAGAAGACAGAGAAAACAGAAGGGAGGAAGTCATCAGTCAAAAAATTAGAGAAAACCGCCCTAAACTGAAAGGGGCATGAGTTTTCAGATTGAAGGACACAAAATATCCAGGATACTGGATACAAATTGACCTAGTAAACTAATTAATCAATTAAAGTAATCTTAACAGAAAGAGAACAATAATTTTGGTTCTGAGATCCTTACTAAAATGATAAAAAATATAATTCAGAAGGAAGAAAAATTTAGAGAGAAAAAGTAGTCACCACCCTATTAAATCCTTTTAAGAATGAAACACTATGCACAACAGCCTGTCTCCCTACCTCCTGTGCTGAATTTTTGACCTGAGTTTTTGCTGCCTGTTTGGTTCTTGTACCATCCGTCTAGACCATGGGCAAGATGAGACTTGTGGAAACAGCAGGAACTGAAACTACTTCCAAGAGAAAACACTGCTAATGGAGTAAGAGGTATTTGTTAGATCCCTGCACAAGGTCACCCAGAATCCACAGAGTGCCTAATCACATCATGTCTGAGCACCTTTATCAGAATGTCAGTACCCTCTAGGTTAAGTGGGCAGGACACTGTAAGCCACAAAGGGATATGGCAGGGCAGAGAAATGGAGATTGGCACTAAGAAAGTCAGAGCCTTAAATGACCCAGAGTTTGGGAGTGAGATGGCAGTAGTGATAACAAAACCTGAATTGAGTCCAACAAAAATATTTTAGAACTGTCATTGTTTCCTTGCAGCCTTCTCTGAAGTTAAATAATGGAAAGAAAATGATTTTTTTGGAAACGTATTGAAAATATCACCCAAACCCATATTTTAAATGTTCAAGATGATTTCCTCCTATACAGCCCACAAGGTTTTTTATTTTCTTAGATTCCTAAAGTTCCCCTATTTAGTGAAGCTCATTCAAAATAAACTGTTTCATATTTCAAGCGTTTAAGAGCAAAAAAGTTTCTTGGCTACCAAGTGACAGTCAAATAGGGGCAGATCAACTGGCTGGACCAAATAGGAACCAGCCAGGAACCCAATTCCCAAAGACCCTGATCAAATTCTTCTCAAAAGCATCTCACTAGTGTCTGGCCCTGGGCTTCCTGCCCTGATCCTGGGTGAATGCTAGAGCCAGCACTGAGATCACTGAACACTTCCAGTGCTCTGGGGAAAGTTTTTATTCATTGTTATGAGGACATTTTGAGTATCCTCATTTAGTAGCAAAGTCTCTTTTGAGCTGTCTGTTCATGGATTATACCAATGAGCCCAATCCTGCATAAAGACTGCCCACTGCCACAGGGAACACCTGACCTCATCTTCTAATCAGCCTGCAAAAACTGCAAACAACAAGGTGGAAACACTGCCACCAGAAAGCAAAGCATACATTCCCAAGACAAAAAAAAATAATTTCCCATACATTCCCAAGACAAAGAAAAATAATTTCTAGATTGTCTATTGTTTGGGATACACCTACCTTGCAAAGAGAACTGATGAGAGTTTATTTCTCTTGGATATGTCCATTGATCGAGGTCCAGCTCTGGAATCTGACAGCTGGGGTTCAATTCCCTGTTCCACATTTACCAGTTTGGGCACATTATTTAATCTCTCTATGCATCAATTTCCTCTTGTATAACAATGGAATAATTGTTGTATCTACCTCATAGGATTTTGTGAGGGTTAAATTAGATAATATATATAGTGATATATATAGTGATCAACTAGACGTAATAACTGGCATATAGTAAGTGTTCAAGAAATGTTAACTGATATCCTTGTCGTTATCGCAGTTGTTGTCATCATCATCATCTGCAAGCTCTCATCTTTATAGCTGTCTCCCCCTGTTCAGGCTGACTTTCTGAAGGCAGAGGTGAAGAATGTTAAAGGTATGGCTGCCACATGTGCACCTAAACCCGTGACCTGATGAGGCCCACATATGGGGTTTAAGGTTGAACGGCATTAAAACGCAGTATACACAAAGCTATCCATTTAAAGGAGAATGACAGCCTAAAGAGGGCATCTTGTATGACTTCATATAGAATGGGCCATTTGGAGACTATTTAAACAGTGTTTACTTTAAATGAGCCATCTTCCATGAAACAGACAGTGAATGCCTTCATTTTCCTTTTGATTCAATATACTTATACTAGACTCCGTCACTACACCAGCTGCAAAACAAAGAGAACATGCTGCACTTGAATTAACCCAGAGTTTTTCCTCTGCAGAGGCCAGAAGCCCATTACTCCACTGGATGATTTCACAGTCAGGCCAGGATTCATCAGCAAGTTACAGAGAGGGGGTGGTAGGAAGGGGCCCAGAGGAAACACTGCTCCCTAACTATGCAGGCGTCAGTAGCCACCCAGCTTGCCCTCCCTTCTGGACAGATTCTGTAAAGCTGAACTTCTGACCTCAGAAAGAGATCAGAGTTCCTTAACACCCCTATACTACTTTCTCAAATTGGACCATATCTGGGGGAGAAAAACTCTCATATATCAATTGTCTCACTAGTAAAATAGATGTATCATATGAGATATTATTCTTCTAATCACAACAGCAGCAGCTACAAGATCCAAATAGACATTTTCATCTCCAAAACAGGAATGAAATTTTCATTATAGATGACTGTGCTTTTTATAGGTATAAGAGGATATGGAATGGGTCAATTTTAAGATCACAAAAGGTAGTTTTGAAAGTAAATATCATAAAGGATATAAAATTATAGCTAGATGGGGGGATAAGTTCAAGTGTTCTATACCACTGTAGGATGACTACAGTTAACAATATATTATATAGTTTCAAATTGCTGGGTACTGAATGTTCCCAACACAAAGAAATGGTATATGTTTAAGAAGATGGCTATGCTAATTACCCTGATCTGATCACTATATGCATTGAAACATCACTATGTACTCCGTGAATATGTACAATGATTACTCAAAAAAGAAATTTTTTAAAAAGTGTCATAACTAAGGAGTGTTAAAACAATTAATTATTTACTTTTCTCAACGACTACTCTAAAAACTGTCCTATGAATAGTTATGAAGATTCTATCTTCCACAAGAGGAAGAGTAATTATCAGTGAAGAGGGAAAAAGGAAGAACACGATGGAGTAGTCAATTTATGGGGAGAGAGAGAACTTTTTATCCTAAACCTGTGAAAACCTTTGCTAATTATTTGAGAAAATCATTTTCATAAAAGAAAAAAAATTAAGAGAAGAAAAATCAAGATACTGTAATTATTTTTACACATAAGTCATGCCCACTATAGTAAATTAAATACAAAATTTATGGAAAGTTCAACGTCTTATTCTTCAGGGAGTCTTGGATAAACCTACTCCACAGAATTCAAAGGCACAGTGACAACCACACACACATAATCACTCTGCTTCTGCAGAGGCAGACTGTTTATCTTTGCAAAGTTAAGCATCTCATAGAACTTCTTGTATTTAAAGAGTTATTGTTTTCACTGAAAATTAAAACAGGCACTTAAATTCTTCCTATTAAAAGCATCCATTTTACCTTTTCAACCTCTCCACTATTGGGTAAAGAGCACGAAGCATTCAGAAACATCAAATTGATACATGCTTGTATGTAACATATTTCTTTCCTCAATTCTTCTATACCCCCTGCTTCTTGCCTACCTCAAAACTGTTTCTTTCTTTAGCCACAATTCCTTATTTCAGAGCTTCTTATCCAAATCATTCCATATGTTAAGATTACTTTGGAATAACTTTGTATCACAAATTAAAGATGCTTGACAATATGTATAGGAATATGTATGTATAGGAATATGTGCATTTGTAAGTTTATATAGGCATCCTATATATTACATATTTTAAAAATATATATTATATATACATATGTACAATAAATATATACATAAAAAGGAGAAAAATCTCCCCATTTTGGCTGCTTTTCCCCTCTTGGCCTCCTTCTCCAGAGCTTGGGTCTTCAGCAAACCCCAGCTTTCTTTCTTTCCCTACTTTTTGATGCTGAGTCTATACATTCTGGTTTTCTAAGCTACCGCCACTCTCTTGAATACTCATAGCGTGACTGTCTTTCATTAGTTCTTCTCCGCTGTTGCTCAAGGGTTGTAACTGGCATCAGAACAAAGGAGACAGTAAGACGCCCTGGGCTGGTAGGCACTGGCACTGCCTAACCAGGGCGATGTGCCAGGTCAGGCCACCGCTTTGCAAGCACTGATGCCACCCGCCAAGGCTTCGGGTTTCCTTCCCTGCAACATGGTACTGCCTCAGGCACAGGAGACCCAGGAGAGAATGACCTTCAAGATCATTCTTGCGAACTAGGTAAAAGAGTGCCACCTACTGAACACAAGCGCCTCCAGAGGTTTTGAGATTTTCTTTGTTGGCTAATGGAATACCTAAAGGAATACACTGCACCAGGCTTGTTACTCCAAGTCTCACCCGCCATTCTGACCTATGATACAGATGACCTACTACCCCTTAAACTTAAGTACAAAATGGCTCAGTTAACTGGACACCAAATCATACTGCTCCAGATGGTCACAGGGTAAACGTTGGTACCTTATTCACATGGGAACCTTCATGAACGTCAAGTCCAAGACAAACATCCACAGCAACAAGAACTGGTATTTACATGCCTGTCAGAATCATTGTTGTCCAAAACAAACCATGATGACTTTCACATATGTCGTATATGGTAAATACAATGCTGGGAGGGTAAGCAAGACCTAGTCAACAACAAATCACAAAACAAAAGAATTAACTGACAAAGATTTAGAAAGTCCTGACTCACCAGCAGCTTTCTAATGTGAAAAAATGAATATATTTATTCTGCACTCCTACCCCTTAAAAACACATGAATATATGTGTAGTAGCCCAGAATAAAGTTTTCCCAGTTTTAGAAACAAAGAGCTTTCTCTACTTTCCATTCTCTCTTTGTGGGGAAAACACTTCATCATAACCATTTCTAAATGCCTTTTAATTTACCATTTCCTTATACGTAATTCCTGGTTACATACTGTGGGAGTAGTCTAAATACTATTGCTCATTTTGAGCCATCAAGAGGGAAGAAAAGTTGGCTTTCAATTGCACACAGGAGGGTCTGGGCTCTCAAATCTTGGCTTTTTCCTGGAATTTCCCATACAAAGTCAAGAGAAAGAGAATGCCAGAAAGCTGGTCTATTGGGCAGGCCAGAGAGTAGCATTTTGCCCAGAATGAAGTAATGTCTACAGTCTTTCATTTATACAGAAAAATGAAATCAGATCCTATGCAAGGGCACATGTAGTTTTTAACACCTTTCACTTGTTCATATGCTTTTTCGCCTTCATTTGGAAGGAGCTTAAATTAGGCATTCTCCTTCATTTACTCGAGGCTTCCCACAAAAAAAAAAAAAAATAGAAGCAGAGTATTTTATTTTTCTAGGAAGTAGGAATATGCTAAATTATACTCTGTAAAAATTAAACAGAACCAAACAAAAAAATTGCCAGAAGAAAATAATAATGTACTAAACCAATCCACAGCATAAGTAAAAGAAATGACCCCAAAGTCAATTTTGTCTTTTGACAAAATGTTTCTTCCATGAACATATTATCTGTCTGATTACAAAGAACACATTTATCCAACAAAAAAATACTGAGCCCTTATTATATACATGGCACTGTATTAGGCATTGGGTCTCCATGCTCAATAGCATCGTTACATTTTGGCAAAGAATACAGGCCAATAATAACACACACATCTCTGTCTGCCCAAATGGAATTATGCTGAGGAAGTTGAATAATAAAGGAGTTAAATAAGTTGATCTAAATCTATGGCCTTGACTTAGCTAGCCTTCTTGAGAAAAGAATAATGACCACTCAGCTAATAAAATTCTTACAATGGGCTTCACCCTACAGTCCAAACCATTAGCCTTTTTAAAAACAGGAGGAATGATTTCCCTTATGAAGCAGGGGCTCAGAGGTCTGTCTACTGATCTCCATACCCTGCCCAAGGGCTGCTGTCATTTCGGTAGCTGTTATCTGCTCACAGGTGCTTTGCTTCTGTGGGGAAATCAGCTGGTGCCTGGCAAATGTGCTAATCAGGCCGATGTGTCACTGTGATGGAAACTGTGACTTACTGGGTCGGGTTTTGCCACTCATGTTTTCAAGGATAGCTCATCGTTTTAAAGAGCATTGTGCACACACAGTGAAGGTCCTATGAGACCAATCTACCTATCTAGAAAATATCACTTAGAAAGGAAATAGTATCATCATGTATCCATATATTCTTTTCCTCTAAGGAGTGTAAATACGTTTGTAGAAATTACTCCATCCACAAAACAGCCATTTGGGTCCTGGCAGAGCTTTATTATACTATTTCCTGGTTGTCTTCTGATAAATCCCTATAGCTGTAGGCTATAGGAGAAATTGCAGTATTAAGTGTAGAGTTCCTTTTCCTTGTCTAGCTCAATCCTCCCTCAGTTTCAACTAGTAAAATCTGTTCTGTGATATCATGTAAGGTGTAAATGGTATGAATATAAGCAAATTCTAATAAGCATCTACTTTGTTATAACTACACCCTAAATTGGAATTCTGAAAAAAAAAAAAAAAAGTCCAACAGATATATTCCTGGAAGTATGAAAGTTTTCCATGAAAAATTTAAAGTTAACTCTTCTTTTAATTTTTGATGATAATCTTCAAATAGACAAAAGACAACAGACACAGATGGTAGAGGTTAGCAAACTTTTTTCTTTAAAAGGCCAGGTAGCAAACATTTTAGGCTTTGTGAGCTTTTATTGCAAATACTCAATCTGCTGCTGTAGCATGAAAGCAGCCACGGACAATGGTCATGATCCAATAAAACTTTACTTACAAAAACAGGCAGAGGGCTACATTTCACTAGTGGGCTATGGTTTGCTGACTCCTGAAATCATCCAGGTATCACTGAGTATCACCACCTGATTTCAGAGTTCACATCTGAATCACTGTGTAGGATTCCACAGGGACATGTGGGACTGCTCTAATTATTGAGTGATAATGAGAAAAGAACATAAGGATGATGCTGTTGGCCGAGTAAAAGCCAAATAACATCACAGTATGGTATGTAAGCAAAAGTTTTACAGCACATAGAAGACAACTGATGGAGATAATCACATGGATAATCACGTGGCTCAGGGTAGAACAGGTGTTTAATCTCCAAATAAACTGCATGGAGAAATCAGCACCATGTTCATATTGTGAGGGGCAATTTAATTTCAGCAAAATATTAATCTTTACATTAAATCTAAGTTGTTAATTTGAATTTTATTGATGTACTAATTTCATCTGTGTTTAATTTATAATTTTATTTTCAACTTAGAGATGTGTAAGAGTTATAAACATAGTTTATATTTAGTCTCAGATCTATAGTTTTTTAAATATCATTTTCATATAAATAATTTCAGTCAACCCTGGCAAACTATGAGATTTTTTCCCCCCACTAAAAAGAAAAATAATGCTCAAGTTTGAGAAACACTACAAGGCTCTACTGCAGGGCCAAACCATGAATGAGAAAATATGCAGGCTTCATGAGCTTAGGGTAGGGAGAGCCACATCTTAGGAGGTGTAGTTATCACAAGCAAACTGTTAAGACAGAAAAGGGAGCTGGAGGAGCCCAGGTATTAGTGCCCGGTTGAGATTGCAGTGTTTCATGTACTCAATCAATCCAGCGTATCAGGGAACCAAATAAACAGGGTAGAAAAAGATCCTATGTGAATCTAGGAGAACCCGACTAGACAATTGCCAATAAAACACCACAGCCTGGAGACAGGAGCTAACTAACCTTTCATCTGTTGAACTGAAGGGGGTTGTAGTCAGCACATAAGTGGAGAGTGAATGGAACAAAGGGAAATCCACACGCTTTATCCTGTCTGTTGGTACACATCAGAGAGGAAAGTCATGAGCACCATGGGGGGAGGGGGAACCCAGCAGAATAAAGGTAAAATGAGACAACATTCTAAGGACTCAAAGGAAGAACAAGTATTGGAAATCAATTTACTACAGAAACCAAAACCAGTTTAGGAAATGGACACTGTCATTATGATACAAGAAGATATAACTTCCATGAAACAATAGTAAAAAGCCAAGAGAAGACAAAACACTGAAACAGAAGCATAACAAATTAAGATCAAAAGTCAATAAAGTAAGAAAATTTTAAAAAACAAAGGACTGAAAGGAAACTAATAACATAATTTGAATCTCTAGTGGAATTAGTAAAGAACAAAACTGTAACTATGAAAATCAGTGGTATGAAGCGTAAGTAAAAAATGAAGAGGCAAGCCATGTTGACTGGGAGAATATATCTATAATATCTATATATTATAGATAATTATATCTATAATATATCTATATATTATAGATAATTATATCTATAATATATCAGATATATATCTGATAAATGGCTTATGTCTATAGTATTATATAAAGTATTCTTATAATCTAGTAATAAAATAACCCAAAAACTCACATTAAAAAAATGGGCAAATGACTTGAAGAGATGCTTTTCAAAAGAAGATATAAGAATGTGCAGTAAGTATATGAAAAGATGCTCAACATCATTAGCCATCAGGAAAATGCAAATTAAAACCGCAACAAGATAGTATTTCACACTCTGTCAGAAGGCTAAAATTAAAAGTACTGACAATACCAAGTGTTTACAAGGATGAGCAGCAATTAAAACTCTTATACATTGCTGGTGGGAATATCAAATGATACAAATACTTTGGAAATCATTTGGCAGATACTCGCAAACTTAAACACACTCTTAATCATATGATCCATTCCATTCTTAGGGATCTACCCCAGAAAAATGAAAACCTATGTCCCTATTTATATATGAATGTTCACGCTGTATTTTCTGTAATAACCAAAAACAATCCAAATGTCCACCAACAGGTGGGTGGATAAACAAACTGATTTATTCACACAATGGACTACTACTCATCAATTAAAAAAAAAGAAAGAAAGAAGCTACTGACATTCACAACCATATGGATGAATCTCACAACCATTGTACTGAGTAAAAGAAGCCAGACACACTAAATGACTCCATTTATATGAATTTTAAGAAGAGGTCTAACCAATCTATAGTGATGGAAATCAGACTGATGGCTAATTGGAGTGGGGTTAGGGAGGAATGAGTGCAAAGGCACAGGGGAATTTCTACAGTAATGGAAATGTTCTATATCACCATAGGTGGTGATTAATTAACAGGTGTATATATTTGCAAAATATTGTTGTATGTATTTATTATATGTGATAGTTAAGTCAGCTTGACTGGATTAAAGATACCTAGAGAACTGGCAAAGCATTATTTCTGAGTCTGTCTGTTAGGGTGTTTCCAGAGGAGACTGGCATACGGGTACCCAGATAGAACAAAAAAGGGAGTAAAGTGATTTCTTCTCTCTCTCTCCTGGAGCTGGGACACCGTCCTCCTCCAGCTCTTCAACATCAGAACTACTCCTGGACTGAGAATTACACTATCAGTTTCCCTGGATCTGAGGCTTTTGAACTTGGACTGAGGCTTGTTGCAGGAATCCTAGGGTGTCCAGCTTGCAGGCAGCCTGTGGTGGGACTTCTCAGATTCCATGATCACATGAGCCAATTGCCCTAATATATCTCCTCCTATATATCTATCTATACATATATATCCTATTGGTTCTGTATTTCTGGAGAACCCTAATACAATAAGTAAATTATACTTTAATAAAGTAGATAAAAACATACCCTCATCTAGATTAATTCTAGAAAGTTTTCAATGACATAAATTTTAAAAATGCTATGCGTGTGCAGGCAGAAAAATCAAACTACTTTCAAAGAACAGAAAAATTTGGTATCAGATTTCTCCTCAGAAATACTAAATAAAAGATGACAATGAAAGCATTTATAGTTGCTAAAGAGAGAAAAGAAATAACTTAAGAATTTAAGTGAAGTCCAGAGCTACTGGTAAACTAAATTGTGAAACATCCATTTATGGAATACTCCATAGTCATAAGTGAATACAAAAAAAAAGCCAAAGTAAAGATGGAAGGACTTAGAAAATACACCACACATCCACCATTTTAGAAAAAAGAATTAAAATAATTTCCTAGCCAACCAAAAGATGATTCAAACTTGAGCTCAAGAATGAAGAAAGTTTAAATACTTAATACAAATATGACTTGAAACTCAGTGAAAATAGAAAACAATAACAATTCCTAAAAGATACAATACAAAAGCAAAATAAAGAGATAATATGAATCCCAGATCCCAAGTTTTATAACTAAAACCAGAGAATGTGGGTGAGGAAGGATAATGGAGGTAAAATACCTATTAAATTCCTTAATTGATAGGCAGTGTAGTACAGAGCTATTGGTTAACTAAATTGTAAAATATATACTTATGGAATACTGCATAGTTATAAAAATAATGAGGAGACTCTTTATGTTCTGATGTATCTATATATACATATCTATAAATAAATTTATTCAAAAAGGGGAAGTACAATACAAAAATGTGTATAGCATGCTATGATTTGTGCAACAAAAGAGAAAAAATATTATTCAAAGGAAATTGGTAACCTGGGTTGCCTTGGGGGAAGGTTACTGGGTAGCTGGGAAATTGAGGTAAGAAGGAGATTTTATTGCAAATGTTTTGTCCTTTGTTCATTTGTAAATGAACCATGTAAATGTTACCTATTTTTAGAAAGAAAATTTTTAAATGTATTACTTGTTTTGATTACTTGTTTTTAAATGTATTACTTGTTTTTATCATAAGAATCAGGCAAAAACTCAATGAAGACTTTAGTACATATGTAAATCTAGCTTATGATAAAGAAGACATTGCAAATTAGAAAAGATTCCATAAATGATCTTGAAGCAATTGGTTTTCTATTTGGAAAAAAGATAATATTTAGTCCTCATTTTACGACTCTGATGAGAATAAACTATAGAGAGATTAAAGAGTTAAATGACAAAAATTAAACTATAACACTATAACAACAAAATAGGTGAATCTTAGATGAAAGACTTTCCAAGAAAAAACTAATAAACTTGACTTCATAAAAATTTAAATCTCCTACAGATCAGAAACATCATATAAAATTAAAAGATATACTAAAAACCAGGAAAAGTACTTTTCACAAATATAATGAAATTAATATCTACATTTTAAGGAGCTGATCAAATTTAAAAAATAAGACAAACTTTGTGAAAATCTCACTAAGTCCTCAATATAAAAATGGGCAGAGGAAACAAGGAGATAGAAAATGAAAGTGGGCCGGGCGCGGTGGCTCAAGCCTGTAATCCTAGCTCCCTGGGAGGCCGAGGTGGGCAGATCATTTGAGCTCAGGAGTTCAAGACCAGCCTGAGCAAGAGCGAGACCCCATCTCTACTATAAACGGGAAGAAATTAATTGGCCAACTAATATATATAGAAAAAAAATTGGCCGGGCATGGTGGCACATGCCTGTAGTCCCAGCTACTCGGGAGGCTGAGGCAGCAGGATTGCTTGAGCCCAGGAGTTTGAGGTTGCTGTGAGCTAGGCTGACGCCACGGCACTCACTCTAGCCTGGGCAATAAAGTGAGACTCTGTCTCAAAAAAAAAAAAAAAAATAGAAAATGAAAGTGGTTAAGAAACATAAGGATCAGAGGGGCGGAGCAAGATGGCAGACAAGAAACACTTCAAGACACAGTATCTCTGCAGAAAAGACAGATTCTAGGAGAAAGAAACTAGCAGACGAGCATACATCGGAAGAGGGTTGGAAGGAGGGGTTCCTGAGACCACGGGAGACTCCACAGGAGGAGGTTGAGGAGGAGAACTGGAAGCAGAGACCTCCTGAGTAGCCTGGAGACCAGCGGCAAGGGTAGGTGGAGTGGTTAACTTCCCCTCCCTGCGTCTCCGACTGCTGGTGGGCTCCCCAGCGGGTGGAGAGACCTGCAGACACCAGCCCAGAGACAGCCACCACCAGTGAGCGGTGAGCCTGTAGCAGACGCGGCACCAGGCTCCCAACTCCCTTGGGGCACCTCCATGTGCACAGACCCGAGCCCCGCGGCAGGCGCCATATTGCCTCATTCTCTCCTCCCCCATCCCTATCCGCGGCTGCCTAGACAGACAATATAGCCAACAGCCGAAGGCATCTCCAGGGAATGGGACCTTCCCTTTTGGGGACCTACAGATGACTGAGGGGTACTCAGACTGTGAGCTCCCTACCCGCCAGCCCTCTCAGGTGCTGCTGGACCAGTGATTCCAGGAGAATGGGGCAGACCCTGAGGCTGAGAGACATCAACCCAGCTTAGGCTACCCGTGGGTGAATTAGGACTGGCACTCCTCTCTCTGGTGGGGTTTGGGATTGAATTCCCAGGCCCGTAGGTCAGACCTGCAGAACAGATCCCGTGCACCAAGGTATAGCATTGCCCGAGGCACAGAAGGGATATTTGTGAACAGCCTACTGAAGTGTCTGTGCCTTCAGGGCCAGATCAGCATCCTTGAGGGCAACCCTCCTCCCAAAGGGGGGCCGTGTGCCCAGCCCAGGTGGGATTCCTGCACAGGGAACCTCCCAGCTGGCATCACAGCCAGGGGAGGCCCGGTGGTATGAGGTCTGGCCTGCTGGCAGAGGCCCAGGAGAAGCCACAGAGTTGGGGAGGGTGGAAAGGATGGAAGCCTGCTCCAGACTGCGGGGCTCAGACAGCCTCACCCCCACACGCAGACTTTCTGACTGAGCGGGGCCATTCCAGCCCCTCCCTGACAGCTTTTCCCAGAAGCAGAGAACAGAACTTTGACCCCTGCTAATAGCATTTGTGGTGCCTGAGGGCAGGCTTACCCAACTAAGCTCTGCCCAGACTCACTCCCAGACAAGCCCTCACTGAGGTGGAGAATAAGGACAAACCTGCAAGTCCCAGGGCCCCACCCACCACATGTGGCACCAGAGTGCCTCTCCAGTTAAACAATAACTGGATATAAGACCCCAAAACAGCAGTGTAGCCTGTTCCTCTGAGCAAGCGCCACCTACCGACAGGGGGAAGGACATTCCCCACACCCTTTTCACAGCACCTACTGACTTATCATACAGGGTGTGGTCAAATCTCACCCACAAATACCACCTACTGGCTCAGAGAGTAAACAGGGCATGTCATTATCCAAACAAAAACCTAAAGGCAAGAAGCAACAACTGATCCAGATGGGAAGAAATCAGCAAAGAAACTCTGGAAATATGAACAGCCAAACGGAAAGCACACCCCCAAAGAGGAGCACCAGCCCCTTAGAAATGGACACCAACCAAAATCAGACCACAAAAATGACAGAAGAGGAATTTTGAACGTGGATCATAAGAAAATTCAATGACTTGCAAGAACAACTGGATAACCAACACAAAGAAAACACAAAAAGATTCCAGGACCTGGAATAAAAATTCACTAAAGAAATTCAAACAATGAAAAAAAGTCTAACCGAACTCCTGGAAATGAAGAATCAATTCAGGAAACTACAAAACACAGTGGAAAGCCTCAAGAACAGGGTAGATCAAACAGAAGAAAGAATGTCAGAGATTGAAGATAACACCTCCCAATTAAATAAATCAGTCACAGAGATAGAGCAGACAAACAAGAGAAAAGAGCAAAGCCTACAAGAGATGTGGGATTATGTGAACAAACCTAATGTGAGGGTCATAGGGTTACCAGAAGGGAAAGAAGAAAACACTCAAGAGTTGGACAAGCTATTTGAAGATATAATAAAGGAAAATTTCCCAGGCCTTGCTAAAAATCTCAAGTTCAAGAAGCTCAAAGGAACCCTGGGAGATTCAATGCAAACAGGAAGACTTCACTACATGTAGTCATCAGACTGACCAAAATATCAATTAAAGAGGCACTTCTAAGAGCTGTAAGACTAAAGAAGCAATTAACATACAAAGGAAAGCCAATCTGAATAATGCCAGACTTCTCTACTGAAACTTTACAAGCAAGGAGAGACTGGGGCCCTATTCTCACTCTTCTGAAACAGAATAATGCCCAGCCTAGAATCTTATTCCCGCAAAGCTAAGTTTTGTATATGAAGGAGAAATCAAGACATTCTCAGATAAGCAAAGACTGAGGGAATGCACCAAGACAAGACCAGCCCTTCAAGAAGTACTCAAAACAGTGTTACCCACGGATCAGCACAATAAACACTCACCAATGTAAATCTACTCAAAGCTAAAGATCAAAGCCCAAATACCACAATGGCTCAAGAGAGAAAACAAAGCAACAAAGTTTAACCCAACATAATAAACAGAAATCAGCCCCACCTATCAGTTATCTCAATAAATCTGAATGGCTTGAACTCTCCACTCAAGAGACATAGGCTGCCCGAATGGATAAAAAAAAAAAAAAAAAAAAACACAAGCCAAGTATCTGCTGGCTTCAGGAAACGCATCTGACCTGAAAGGATGCAGTTAGACTAAAGGTAAAGGGGTGGTCAATAATATTTCAAGCAAACAGAAGCCAAAAGAAAGCTGGTGTGGCAGTGCTGATTACAGATACCTTAGCTTTTAAATCAACAAAAGTAATAACAGACAAAGAAGTTCACTATATAATGGTGAAGGGTATAGTTCAACAAGAAGACATAACAATTCTACATATATATGCACCCAAACTTGGTGCACCCAGATTCATAAAGCAAACTCTACTTGATCTAAACAAATGGATAAACAACAACACCATAATAGTTGGAGACTTTAACACCCCAATGACAGCATAGGACAGATCCTCCAAACAGAAAATCAACAAAGAAATAATGGACTTAAACAGAACTCTAGAACAAATGGGCCTGACTGACATTTACAGGACATTCTACCACAAAACCACTGAATATATGTTTTTCCCATCAGCTCATGGGTCATTCTCTAAGACTGACCATTACCTAGGACACAAAGCATGTCTCAAACAATTTTAAAAAATATAGATTCTTGTGAGAAGAAGAAAAATAAAAAAAATAAAAAAATAAAAAATAGAAATTATACCATGTATCTTTTCAGACCACAATGGAATAAATATAGAAATAAATTCTAACAGGAGTTCTCATTTCTACACAAAGTCATGGAAACTAAACAATCTTCTGCTGAATGATCACTTCATAAACGAGGAAATCAAGATGGAAATCAAAAGATTCTTTGAACTAAATGACAAAGGAGACACAAGTTACCAAAACCTGTGAGACAAAGCTAAAGCAGTCCTGAGAGGAAAGTTTATTTCCATAAATGCCTATATCCAAAAGTCGAAAAGATCACAGACAACCTAATGAATCATCTCAAATTTCTCAAACAGAAAAAGAAGAACAGACCGACCCCAAACCCAGCAAAAGAAGTGAAATCATTAAGATCAAATCAGAACTAAATGAAATTGACAACAGGGAAACTATACGGAAAATTAATAAAACAAAAAGTTGGTTCTTTGAAAAAATAAACAAAATTGACACAACTTGGCTAGACTAACGAAAAACAGATAAGAAAAATCTCTAATAAGCTTCATCAGGAACAATAAAGGAGAAATGACAACAGATGCCACAGGGATACAAGATATAATTTATGAATACTACAAAAACCTCTATGCCCACAAACTGGAAAATGTGGAGGAAATGGATAATTTCTTAGAAACACACAGCCTCCCTAGGCTCAACCAGGAAGAAATAGAATTCCTGAACAGATCAATATCAACTACTGAAATTGAAACAGCAATAAAAAACCTTCCTAAAAAGAAAAGTCTTGGACCAGATGGTTTTACACCCGAATTTTACCACACCCACAAAGAAGAACTGGTGCCTATCCTGCAGAAACTATTCCACAACATTGATAAGGATGGAATCCTTCCCAATACATTTTATGAAGCAATCATAACCCTGATACCAAAACAAGGAAAGGATGCAACAAAAAAAGAAAACTACAGATCAATATCCCTTATAAATATAGATGCAAAAATTCTCAACAAAATCCTAGCCAATCGAATCCAGGTGCTTCTCAAGATAATAATCTATCACAACCAAGTGGGCTTCATCCCAGGGATACAGGGATGGTTCAACATATGCAAATCTATAAATGTAATTCACCATATAAACAGAAGCAAAAACAAAGACTATATGATCCTCTCAATAGATGCAGAGAAAGCACTTGACAAAATTCAACACTCTTTTATGATAACACTCAACAAAATAGGCATAGATGGGGATTACCTAAAAATGATACAAGCCATATATGACAAACCCACAGCCAATATCATACTGAATGGGGAAAACTTGAAAGCATTCACACTTAGAACTAGAACAAGACAAGGTTGCCCACTATCTCCACTTCTATTCAACATAGTGCTGGAAGTCCTTGCTACAGCAGTCAGACTAGAGAGCAGAATTAAGGGTGTCCAAATGGGAGCAGAAGAGATCAAACTCTCACTCTTTGCTGATGACATGATATTATACCTAGAAAACCTCAAGGATTCAACCAAGAGACTCCTTGAACTGATAAATGAATTTGGTAAAGTCTCAGGATACAAAATCAATACATAGAAATCAGAGGCATTCATACATGCCAACAACAGTACAAGTGAGAACCAAATCAAAGACTCAATTCCCTTCAAAATAGCAACAAAGAAAATAAAGTACCTAGGAATATATATAACTAAGGAGGTAAAAGACCTCTACAGGGGGAACTATGAAACACTGAAGAAAGAAATAGCAGAGGATGTAAACAGGTGGAAGAACATACCATGCTCATGGGTTGGCAGAATCAACATTGTTAAAATGTCTATGCTACCCAAAGTGACCTACAGAGTCAATGCAATCCCTATCAAAATACCATCATCATTTTTCACAGATATAGAAAAAATAGTTTTATGCTTCATATGGAACCAGAGAAGATCCCGTATAGCAAAATCAATCCTAGGCAATAAAAACAAAATAGGAGGTATCAACTTACCAGATTTCAAACTATACTACAAGACTATAGTAATTAAAACAGCTTGTGACTGGCACAAGAACAGGGACATTGACCAGTGGAACAGAACAGAGAACCCAGATATAAAACCATCCTCATATAGCCAACTAATCTTCGACAAAACAGACAAAAACATACACCAGGGAAAAGAATCCTTATTCAATAAATGGTGCTGGGAAAACTGGATAGCCACATGTAGAAGACTGAAACAGGACCCACACCTTTCACCTCTCACAAAATCAACTCACACTGAGTAAAGACTTGAACCTTAGGTGTGAAACTATTAGAATTCTAGAGGAAAATGTTGGAAATACTCTTGTAGACATTGGCCTAGGCAAAGAATTTATGAAGAAGACCCCAAAGGCAATCACAGCAGTAACAAAAATAAACAAATGGGACCTGATCAAATTACAAAGCTTCTGCATAGCCAAAGAAACTGTCAAGAGAGCAAACAGACAACCCACAGAATGGAAGAAAATGTTCTCAAGCTACACATCCGATAAAGTGCTAATAACTAGAATCTATTTAGAACTCAGGAAAATCAGCAAGAAAAATCAAACAACCCTATCAAAAAATGGGCAAAGGACATGAACAGAAACTTCTCAAAAGAAGAGAGAATAATGGCCAACAAACATATGAAAAAATGCTCAAGATCTCTAATCATCAGGGAAATGCAAATCAAAACCACAATGAGTGAGAATGGCCTTTATCAAAAAGTCCCCAAACAATAAATGTTGGTGTGGATGTGGAGAGACAGGAATACTCCTACACTTCTGGTGGGACTGAAAACTGGTTCAGCCTCTGTGGAAGGCAATATGGTGATACCTTAAAGCAAAACAAGTAGATCTACCATTTGGATCCAGCAATTCCATTACTGGGCATCTACCCAAAAGATCAAAAATCATTTTATGAAAAGGACACCTGTACTCGAATGTTTATAGCAGCACAATTCACAAATGCAAAGATGTGGAAACAACCCAAGTCCCCGTCAATTCATGAGTGGATTAATAAAATGTGGTATATGTATACCATGGGGTACTATTCAGCTTTAAGAAACAATGGTGATATAGCATTGTTGTATTTTGTATTTGTATCTTGTATTTTCCTGGATAGAGCTGGAACCCATTCTACTAAGTGAAGTATCTCAACAATGGAAAAACAAGCATCACATGTACTCACCAGCAAATTGGTATTAATGTATCAATACTTAGTGGACATATAAGAAAAATATTTATCGGGTGTCGGGTGGGTGGCAGAGGGGAGGAGGGGAAGACTATACAGAAACATAATGAGTGAGATGTGCAACGTTTTGGGGATGGTCACGCATGAAGCTCTGCATCGAGGGAGGGGCATAGGCAATATACATAACCTTAACATTTGTACCCCCATAATATGCTGAAATTAAAAAAATTAAAAAAAAAAAAGAAACATATAAGGATCTACTCAGCCACAGAAAACAATGGTGATTTAGCACCTCTTGTATTATCTTGGATGCAGCTAGAGCCCATTCTACTAAGTGAAGTATCACAAGAATGGAAAAAGAAGCACCACATGTACTCACCATCAAATTGGGATTAATTGACTTAACTGACCAACACTTAAGTCCACATACAATAGCAACACTCATTGGTGTCAGCAGGTGGGAGCAGGGAGGAGGGATGGGTATATTCACACCTAATGCGGGCGGTGTGCACTGTCTGGGGGATGGACACGCTTGAAGCTCTGGCTCGGGTGGGGCAAACGCAATATATGTAACCTAAACATTTGTACCCCCGTAATATGCTGAAATAAAAGAAAAAGAAAAAGAAACACATAAGAACATGTGAAACTCATTGATAACCAAAGTAATCCAAATTAAAAAGAGACCTTCTCTTGCCTAGCAGATGAGCAAAGTTCCAGGAGACAGAGATCCTCATAACTACAGATGAATGTGTGAAGTGGCACAACCTTTTTGGAAAACAATATGTACCAATAGCCTTAAACATGTCCCAACTTTTGACTCAGTAATACTAATTTTATATAAAATGTCTCCTCAGGTATTTAATGCAACTTTATTTATAATAGGAAAAAAGTCCTGGAAACAATCAAAATGTTTAATAATATGGAAGTATTAAATTCTGATATATTCATATAACAAAATATTGTGCCAACATTAAAATCATAATTTTAAAAAATACTTGAATGATCTGAAAAATATTCCAGATACAGTATGAATGAGAAAAGCAGAATAAACACTGTTGTATGCGATGACAACACTGTTTGAATGATGATACATACAATACATACAGTTGTTTGTTTTTTTTAAGAGACAGGGTCTCACTTTGTTGCTCAGGCTGGAGTGCAGTGGCCAGAGCATGGCTCACTACAACCTCCACCTCATAAGCTCAAGCAGTCTTCCTGCCTTAGCCTCCTAACTGAAACTACAGGCACATGCCATCACAGCTGGCTAATTCATTTAAAAAATTTTTTTGTAGAGACAGGATCTTGCTAATTTGCCCAGGCTAGTCTCAAACTCCTGGGCTTAAGCGATCCTCCTGCCTCAGCCTCCCAACGTGCTGGGATTGCAGACGTGAGCCACTATGCCTGGACTAGATTTTAAATACTGAAAGGAAATGAAGAAAAATGTTAATGATGATTTCCTCTAAAATTATTTCAATTTATTATTTTTACTTTCCTGCATATTTTAAAGTTTCTGTAATAAGCATGTGAAAGGAGACACTACAGTTTAAATAAAGAAATAATACAACTACAAAAATTTTACCTAGCATCAACATGCTCAACTGAAGGCGTTAATTATTGCAATAAGCAAGTAATTCATAGATAAAACCTTGACCGTGCAGTAGTACTTGCCTTTTCTTTCTCATACACCTTTGGTTCAGAACCTCATATAGGCAAATAGTGTGTAGAACATATCCTTTACCAGGACAATATGCGAGTGGGCTGGCCAACAGGAGCATCATCTCTCAACATAACCAATGACCATGTACAGACACCATAACCAAACCACAGATAACTCAACTATAATGGTGTTTCCAGAACACACCTGCCAGCCCAGAAAGTCTTCAACCAAGACTACCTACTTATGGCCCAAAAACCACCAGGTGAAAGCAACTACTGAAATAATGAACTGATAACTCTATGAACTGATAACTCTAGCGTGAAGAGCCCCAAATCCCATGCCCAGGCTCCTAAGCGCCCCTCCCCATCCCTTGCTTGTTTTCTCTGGCAGGATGTTTTACAGTATGTGCATTTCCAACCCAACTAATAAAGGAGCTCTTTAAAGTTTAGAAAAACACTGCTTATTGAGTTCCTGTGTCCAACATGTGTGCAATACATAAGTAAGCAAAGAACACATGCACAGTACCTTCCTGAAGCTGTGTCGGCTTGGCAGAATTTTCCCCACTCATTAAAACAACAAAAGATGCAGCTGCTCGAACTGTAGCCTGCCATGTTGACATGGCAACGGGTGGCTCCTGGCATGGAAAAAGGGCCCTGTTGTTTATGGGAGATCCCATAGTATAAACACATGGCCTGCAGAAGAGAGACAAAGAAACAAAGGGGCAGAATCTTTAAAATGAGTTGTCACTTTTCTCCCCACCATCGTAGTAAAGGTTAAGTCGAACTTTCAAAGAGAAAATATTTGAGGCTGTAGTTGACTCATTTCAAAGCATTTTGAACTGAAACTGCCATGGGCTGGCTATGTGAATAGCTGAGTGGTTATTTCTCCCAAATGAATTACTTAAACACGTAAAGAGTGGCTTTTTGTTTTGTAAGAAGAAAAATATTTTTTGGATAAAGTTTTAAATACGAGTCTGCCAAGTTATAATTTATATTATCCTTGCCCCCTCCCCTTAGGCCTGTATGCCTTCAAAAGAAAAAAGTTTTAGAGAAATTCTTACAAACCTTTTGGAAAGTATTCTGGAAAAGAAAATATGTTTGGAGATCAGTAAGATATTAATGCTTGGAAAAACAAGCTGGTGGTCTCAAATCTAGTGCTGGCGGGCAGATAGCTCCCCAATCTTGGAAAATACCATCTCAAACAGAGCCCTTGTGGAAATCCTTGTGTGGAGGCCAAGAACAGAGGATGGCATAGAAACAGGACTGTAGGTCACAACAACCAGGCTTGTGATGGCAAAGCCAACTGCAGAAAGTTGTTACCAAAGCAAGTGTACAAAACCAATGACTCGTTCTGCTACAATTAAAAAATACAAACCAAAAAAGATCCCTTCCATGATCAAACATTGCTGACAGAGATGAAAAAGATCTACAAGATCAAAGGAATCCATTCTTTTGACACCACGGAGTAGAAGGCACAAGACTGACTCCTCTGGAAAATATCTTAGGAAAATGTTTCCACTTTCTGTTTTTCATGAGTCATGACAAATACGTAGCTTTAATCAGCTCGACTTATAAAGTAAATGAATACAACTAAGCACTGCTGGTTTTTGAAAAACTGGTTTTCCTTTCTCATGAACATCATTATAATTGAATATTTACTGTATTCCTACAACGTGCAAGAACACACAGAATGATGGTCCTACTCTACCGGTCAGGGTCCAATAAAGAAATGAGAAACCAGTCGAGATCTCGACAAACAGAGTTAATTTAATATAGGGAATATGTTATCAAAATGATAGAAGAGCTGAGAAACCAATCAGAGGACAGCCAGGCAACCCAGAGATCAGCCACAGCAGTAAGCCCCTGCAACCTCTAGGACTGGAGGAGCTGGTGTTACCGGGTTACACTGGCAGGAGTCAGCTGGCAGAAGCCAGAGTCACAGTAGGGACTGTCCAGTGGGAGATGGGACCACAGAGGAGACTCAGCCGCACTGAAGCTACCAAAGGAAGCAGGGAGAGGAGAAGTAATACCTTGTTTCTTACCAAGTCCTGTTCTCAGTCTTCCACCATTGCCCCCCTTTGGCCAATCCTAACAGGAGGCTAGAAGACAAGAGAGCCTGGGAAATGAAGTTCCTTGTCATTTAGAGGTCATAATAAGAGCAGAAAATGGATCTTAATGCAAACAGGCAGCTGCAGTACACTTATCCTACTAGTCTACATGCCATGATAACTCACAGGTTTGACATAAGACCAGGAAAGATATGAAAATCAGAAGATTTTGGTCCTAGCTGGGTTGCCAAGTTATTAAATGACTGTGGGACAGTCCCTTGACCTCTCTGAGTCACAGGTAAAATGTGCCTTTTATTATTTTTTGAGCATACATCTTCTTAATGGATTTTTCCTTTTTGTTTTATTACTATTGTAAGGTGCTGGAAAATGTCTTTCTCTAAAACACATGAGATTTTCTGATGCAGTACAAGGGTTGTATTGCCTCGATTCGGAGTACTGTTGTAGAAGTTTTGTTATTAACGCTAAAGTTGACGCTCAGCTGTGCGCCTTCATATCACAGCTATTGGCTACGGTCAACGCTGGGCTGTGTGCGTTCATCTGTGGCTGTCGACTATAGTCGACGCTTGTACCAAAGTGGTTAAGAACCTAATGAGGGAGACTGCTAGAGCTCACCTCCTCCCAGGTGCAATGATGGTGGGCGAGATCCTGTAGCAGCTCAAGTAGCTCAGGTAGGTGGGATCAAGGCACACCCAGCTCCCAAAATTCTACCTATTGTTTCGTTTTTTCCCCAAAAAGCCCATCTTAGAGAAGGGCCCCAAGAAGGAAAAGTATCTTCAGTGGAAAAGGGGTGTATTTCCACTGGCTAAATAGCAGACATTGAGAATTAAGGTTTCCTTTTCCACTGAATCAGATGGACCACACAATTTTTCTTAGTTCAAGAGCTACAAGAAGCTACTTCCAATCTACATAGACTTGTGCAGGTAAACCTACTTGCAATGCTTACAAGAAAGTGACAGATTCTTGCCTACAGAGCTCCTAAGACTCTCTCTGTCTCATGCACAGGGGAGCTGACCTCATATTGTGGTCTGAAGTCTTAAGATTCTTAGGCCAAGTCTGAAAGTATCTGTGCACCTCACTTGCCTAGGATGACTCTAGTGTTACAGGTCTTCCCTTGCCTGCACAGGGAACAAATCTTTCCCAAAATTCTGGCTTGCCAAGATGTTGCTCCACTCCTTGTAAGGTTGGGTTGGAAGCCATGCTAGCATATTACTATGCATTCCACCTGCACCCTGATGTATGTGGTCCCCAAGGCTTCCTCCATCAGCCTTCACATCTCTTTCCTGAAGAAACAACTGGATTTGAGATGAGGTCATATCTCAGAAACACTGTAGAGAAAGACTCAGAAGGACTTAGTGATTTGCTGAAGAAGAGGGAGAAGGAAAAGAAGGCCTCTTTGAGGTAGCCAGCTTCCAAGATGGCCCCCAATAACCCTGCCTCTTGGTATTTGTACCCTTGCGGAGTCTCCTCGCACACTGTACTAGGGTTGGTCTGTGTGACCAGTAGGATATGGCGGAAATAATGGCATGTCACTTCTGAGATTAGACTATTTAAAAATCTGTGGTTTTCGCCTCAGATGTCCTTTTCCCTCTTTCTCTCCCATCATTTGCTCTGGGGAAATCCAGCTGCCCTGTCGTGAAGACACTCAGGCAGCCTTGGGAGGGGCCCACGTGGTAAGGAACGGAGATCTCTGGCCAACAGTCAGTGAGGAACTAAGGCCTTCAATCACCATGTGATGGTGGAAGAAGTTTTCCAGCTCTAGTCAAGACTTGAGATGCCTACAGCCCCAGCCACTGCTTGACAGAAACCTCGTGAGACATCCTGAGCCAGGATGGCTCATCGAAGCTGCTCCAGGATTCTTGACCCTCAGAAACTGTGTAAGATATTAAATGTTTATTCTTTTAAACTGCTAAATTTGGGGATAATTTGTTATGCAGCCAGATAACTAACTCAGAATTTTCTGAGGTTTCTGGCTCAAGTAACAAAGATGGATGGTAAAGCTATTAAACAAGAAAGGAAGCTCAGGAAGGGACAGGGAGATAGGAAGAGGGTACCCATGTGTTTCATTTGTTCATAAAGGGCTTTACACATCATACAGCAAACGACACTTTTATGGACAGAGATTGTGTTTTCCTAATCCCAAACAGTGTAGTGTTCAACAATGGGACCAAAGTCTGCAATCAGACCTGCCTCAGAAAATTTGGGAATAATGATTTTATGAGTAGTAAGTATTGATATTGCAGGCAGATTTGAGTCAGGGAGGAAATCCTTCCATTGATTGGATTAAAAATCAGCATGTTGGCTGGGCGCAGTGGCTCACGCCTGCAATCCTAGCAATCTGGGAGGCCGAGGCAGGTGGATCGTTTGAGCTCAGGAGTTCAAGACCAGCCTGAGCAAGAGTGAGAGCCTGTCTCTACCAAAAATGAAAAAATTAACCAGGCATGGTGGTGCATGCCTGTAGTCCCAGCTAATCGGGAGGCTGAGAGAGAAGGATGGCTTGAGCCCAGGAGTTTGAGGTTGCTGTGAGCTAGGCTGATGCCACGGCACTCTAGCAGGGGCAACAGAGTGAAACTCTGTCTCAAAAAGAAAAAAATCAGCATGTTGTCTCCAACCTTCCCTCCCCAATTCAGTATTATGTCCTCTCTATCTAGTTCTAGACATTTTGTTCTAGAGGTTTGTTCTGATTCTTCCTATAATCCTCTTGAAGGCTCTTTCTTCCATTTGGCATCTGGGCACCTGAACTCTCCCATTGAGGGGGTTTAGTTATCTAGCCAGGCCCCCAGGAAGCTCTCACCTCCAACCACCCCCCAATGTCCTCACTATTCTCTGTTCCTACCCTCCTCTTAACATGGCCAGGGTATCTTTTCTGCTAAAGTCTGAATGGTATTTTCTTCCTAGCTTCCTTGTATTCTGGCTTCCTGTTAGGATTGGCCAATGGGGGGCACTGGTGGAAGATTTGGAAGCAGGATTTGGCAAGAAACAAGGTATTACTTCTCTCCCTGCTTCCTTTGGTAGCTTCAATGTGGCTGAGTCTCCTCTGTAGTCCCATCTCCCACTGGACAGTCCCTACTGTGACACTGGCTTCTGCCAGCTGACTCCTGCCACTGTAACCCAGTAAGACCACTTGGTATCCAAGGCTATAACTCTGAACATGCAGATCAAGTCATCAATCTAAAAGATATACCCATAAATATACCCATGTCTGATAGGAGACTCAATCACACTTTCTTATTGGAATATTTCATAAATAGGAAAACAATCACATAAAAGGGAGTTCCTAGGGTAGGACAAACTTCTTGAAAATGTAAATTCTCTTTGTGCTCCCAGCCTAATCCTTTCTTGGCCATTTGTTCTTTCTCAGCTGCAGGCTCACTCCTCCCTTCTCAACATGCCCAAAACAAGTGTCCGTGACTTAGAGTCTTTATAACCAAAAGCCTTTTGATCTTTTACAACCTGATATCCTATGTATGTCTCATGTAACAGTGCAAATACCCCCAAACAATTTATAGTTAGGTAACTATATTTTAACAGGGTGAAAGCTTTATCCTGTGGAAAAAGCCCTAGTGGTGGAATCTGAGCACGTGGAGAATGGGCCTTCAGAGTCATGTCATACTCCCTATGCAGGGACCCAAGAGTAAAGATGGCTCTCATCATGTGCACATTCAAATGAGAACTATGTGCATGGCTGGATTCCCTGCTCACCCACCCAGCACCCCTCACACTTCCCACCCAGAAGGCAGGAAAATCTATGTGCATTTATAAACAGGCTCTGCACTTATCTGAATATGTAATCACTGAAACAAATGCAGCTGTGTTTATTCGACATGCACAGCCTTGCACCTCGGCCACGCTGCTGAAACGTTTATGGGATAGATGTGCAGGTGCCAGCCGGACATTCTCTGATGCTTATAACTTCATTATTTCCAGACTGAATAATTCTTTCCTGCATGCAAAGGAAAACTGTCTCTCACCAGGGTTCATCTCACATGGCCTGGGATACCCATCTGCATGGGAGACTCCTTAGGGAGCCCAGGTTAACTGCACAGGAGTCGTGGGAATGAGAGGACAATGAAAGAAAGAAGAAAAAATGGGGTAAGATAGTGTGAGACAGGTCCCTGGCTTGCTGCCATTAAAGAACTTCTAAATTGAGGAAGAATCTGTCAGAATTACAATTACTTCAACTTCTTGTAAAATGTCTGTGTGTTCAGAGTGGTCAAATGAGGACGAGACATACTAACTCTGCCTTTCGAGGTAAGAGGTCAGCTAACACTAACATGCTTGCCTGCCTCCTTAAGGAGGAACCATCCCTAAAGGAAAACTTATAGGGGGCTGATTCAAACCATGTATTTTCTTTCTCTTCAGTTGACCAATATATGCATTTGTCTTTTTGCAGTCAGAAAAAAACGGGGTTGTTTTTATTTTAAAAATGTTTTAGGCTCCACTACTGTCCAACCAAACAAAAAATGAATAACAAAATATCAACAGCACTCAAATCACAGTGGCCTGTATAACCAAAACTGTAGTATGTTCAGAAGAACTTGGATGGAAAGAGTCAAGAGACCTAAGTACTAGCAAGAGATTTGCAGCTGACTAACCATTTGCAGCTACTGCTCCCTACAAGTCACCCTTTTTCAGAGACTCGGGTATCACAGTTCATTGACAGGGCAGAAGGCTGCCAGGAGAAGCAGGTTGGAGGTAATGAGCACTTTGTGGCCATGTGTGTGGCTTGATGAGGCACTGACTTGGTCACTGGGGGCCGGGGACCACAGATGACAGTTTAATGGATCAGGATCTTTTATAAGCTTCCTAGGGTTACAAAATCTTCAGGCCTCCTCCAATTCCTTTCAATGTGTTCTCCTTTTTGCACCTAATCTTTTTTACAACCCCATGTGCTCATTAAACCTAGATTACTGTCTCCATTGTAGGTAAGCGGCCCTCTTGCTTTCTTGTACCACAAAAACCAAAAGCCAGAACTACTAAAACAGGAAATGTTAACTATGACTCACCCTCTGTTTCTTTCTCTCTCTCTCACACACACACAACCTTCCTTCCTATCATTCTATTTTGTGGCACTATTACCAAAATCAGAATTCACCAATCCTGCTGAACACATGCCAGGTCCATGGAGAATGCTGCTCTGACTTGGAAAGATAGATTTTGTGTAAAGTCAAAAAGAAAGATTTGTGTAGAGACAAAATGGACAGGACTGTAAGTTGTTCAGTCAGAAATTCACTTCTGCTGCCTGTAAATGAAAAGAGAGTGTTTCTCATCCGGCAGTCCTTTGTGGATATGGGATTACCTAGGTGGACAACACCTGAAGATCCTCCCATGGAATCTTCTTATTTTATACATGAAGAAAATAAGCTCCAGAGATGTGAAATGACTTATCTAAAGTCACATGGCTAGTTAGCTGCAAATCTCTCGCTAGTACTCAGGTTTCTTGGCTCTTTCTATCCAGGTTCTTCTGAACACACTATGCTTTTGGTTATACAGGTCACTGTGATTTGTGTGCTGCTGATATTTTGTTATTCATTTTTTGTTTGGTTGGTCGTTTGGGCTACTTGTTTGGGTTAAGGCAGTCCATCATTATCTTTTATCCCACGGTGACTCAACTGAGATTCTGGGAAACGGAGTAACGCATAGCGTGTGCAGCAAAGGGAGAAACGGGCTAAAACATGGACCCTTTCAAACATTTTCAAGTTTGGGATTATTGATTCTTCCTTTGCAGCTATACAGCGATATTTATAGAATTAATGTATATTTCCACTTCAGTTCTCATAAATTTTGTATGGGTTTCTTGAAGCCAGTAAGAAAAAAAAAAAAAAGGCAATAATTGTAGCAATGTTTCTCTTAGACCTGAAATCTCTTCCAACACATCTTCTGCTCATTCTTTTAATTTTAAAATTTTCCTTTATAATGAGATATAAAACAATAAAACTAATTCAATGGGGAGAAAAGGCATGTTTTAACAACCAGATTTGATGCTGAACTAAAAATACTTCAAAAGTCTACATCTTCCTTGGTCTAACTACAAAAGAATAAGAATTACAAAAGTAGTTCTTGTTATTTTGCCAACTTCATCCTGATTTCGTCTACAACAAAGAAAAATCACAGGGCTTTATAAATGTTTAAATTTTAATATTACTTTAACATATGTATTTTCCCAGTAAGTTTTCTTATTTTTAATGCCAATCCAAATAATTGTAGTTTTTCTAATAAACTGCCTATATGTAACTGAATTTCCCCTCCATTCAACTCATACTCAGTGATGTCATCAGCTTAAGCCCAGATCTCCTAGACCACCTGACTGCTTCCACAGCTACTATAATAATCCTCAGGGAAAAGGGAATGGGTTACCAAAGAGAATTTTTTGGTTTTAAATAACATTTTATTCCAGAGAATGGAAAAAATGCACAAAAAAAAAACTTCAAGGAAAATGAAGAAAACACACAAACATTTCCATTTTTAAAGTTTTTTTTCTTAGGGACATTGAGGATCTAGAGTCAAAAAGATATTGTCTCATTCCTTTCTAACAGCTTTGTAAAAATACATTTACATACTCTTAACCCTGTCCTTGTTCTCACTGAAATATTTTAAAAGGCACACACACACACACTACTCAAAAGTAAACATCTTTTCCAAGAAGCATGTTGTATCAGATTGAATATACGTGTTCCTTTTGTCACCCATTTGTACATACTATATTTGTACTACAACCCAGTATCTGAATGATGGAGGCAAGAAAGAGCATTTAGGTTCAAGAGCTGGCACAATCCCCAAATGGCTAGACCAAGGTAGGAAAATGGAATTTTCTATGTCCAGATATTTCATTTTAGAACTAGAGTGATAAGGAGGAAGAACTTATTCACAATTATTTAGAAGAAATAGTCTTTTATAGCTTCAAATATATTTTCTTCTCTAGAGAACATTGCCACTTGGTAAAAGTGGGAGGACAGCTAAGCAAAGGAGAATTTCAAGGTAGAAAGATAGGGACCTCTTTCCAAACTTGAAGTCTTTTTAAATACACTTTTTATTTTAGAAGAGTTTTATATTTATTTTAAAAATCACAACGATAATACATAGAGTTGCCACATACCCCATGCCCAATTTTCCCTATTATTGGCATATTACATTAGTATGTACTGATACTTTATTACTAACTAACATACAGACTTCATTCAGATTTCCTTAGTTTTTGTTAACCGTCCTTTTTCCATTTCAGGATACCGCATCTCCTTAGGCTCCTCTTGACTGTGACAGTTTCTTAGGCTTTGCTTGTTTATGCTGACTTCACAGTTTTAAGGAGTATTGATCAGGTGTTGTGTCTAATGTCCCTCAATTGGGATAAATCTGGTGGTTTTTATGATTAGATTAGCGTTAAGGGCTTCTGGGGGGAAGATGACACTTTTATCACATCATACCAAGGGTACATACTATCAACATGACTTATCACTGTTGATGTGGACCATGATCATCTTGCTGAGTTAGTACCGTCAGATTTCTCCAATGTGAAGTTACTTCCTCCAACCCCCTTGCACACTGTGCTCTTTGGAAGGGAGTCACTACGTGTGGTCCACACTTAAGGAGTGAGGAGTTATGTTCCACCTCCCTGAGGACGGAATATGTATGTAACTTAATTGGAATTATTCTGCATGGTAGAATTGTCTATACTTCCTCAAGTTTATTTATTCAATCATTTATTTATGTCAGCTTGGACTCATGGCTATTTATTTTATACTTTGGATTATCATCCAAAAGTACCTTATATATATTGTTGCTCAGCTTTGGCCATTTGCTCTTTCAGATGGCTCCTTGTCCCTTTGCCATGCCCCCACCATATGGGTTGTTGTGCTGCTGCTGGACTGCTTCCTTACTTTATAATGCTACAAGTTCCATGTTCATCTTGTATATTTCCTGCACTAGTTCTAGCCATTCTCCAAGAAGCCCTGGTTCCTTTTATTGGAGAATATTAGAAACCAAGATCTGGGCTAGATATGTTCACTTCTAGACCCTTGCAGCTGACAAGCAAAGATATATATGAGGGTATATTAACCCATGGAAACACACCTGTCTATAATTATTTCTATATGCAACCATCCCTATCTAAATTAAGCAAAACATGAATTCACTGTGATACCTCCAATTATAATCCACTACTATATGGACCATTCTAGCCTCTTCCCCTCACTTACCTGTAACCTCCCACTTCAAAAGTGAGAAACCTGGCTTCTACCATCTGCCATCCAATTACTTAGCTGCTCAACTTCAGAACACATGTACAGTGTGGTACCAGAATTATAAACCTGTACCCCCTTAGGAAACAATTTTATCAACTAAACTGTAGTATTTATGTATAGTTCCTTTTGCCTTTAGTTTTACAGACTCTAACCCATTCCCAAAGTTACTTAGGACTTTCCTCCTACCCCCTTTGATGAGGGTGTTCCATATATTTATAATATAGTTAGCCTGTTGTGTCACATTTTTCATTCTATCCTGGGATCATGCAACCTCCTAAATGATTATTTATTTATTATCAAACAAAGTGATTTAAGTTTTATTCTCAGCCAGGATAGGTGAGGGTGGGAAGGGGAGAAGCCACAGATGGAACCTGAAAGCTAAGTTACCAATTTAGAGATTTTTTAAAAGTTTCTGTCTAATCTCTTGTTTAAAAATAGAAATTTACTGAAAGCTAATATGATAAATTCATCTTTCAAATGTACTTAAAAACTTTGCATACAGTAAGTGACATAGCCAAGATCAAAAGTAAGAAAAGTCTCTCCTTTTCACACTTGAGATACAGATTTTTCTAGGAGCTTCCAGTTGCTTTATTCAATTTTCTTACCTGTAAAATGGAAATAAAAAGTTTCTCACCAGGACTGATAAATTTATAGTAGTTATACTGGTAATATTCTGCCATTCAAGCGTAAATATGTAGCAACTATTTTGGTTTTAATAAATGTAGACTCTATCCCCTGGTAGAATAAGTTCTACCTAATTATGTTTTTCACATAATTGTAAAATTTTCTATTTTCACACAATTATATTCATAAAGTATTGTGATCTTGATAATTACTATTCACTCATATCCCTAAGGAATTATTTCTGTCTAGTAACCTGGGATCCTTAGTCATTTTAAAATCTTTAACGTATCCAAATAATTGCCGGTACGTACTTATGTTTGTTCTTAAGCACATGGGAGACTTTAGAGAGATTCAGGGACCATTGTGGATGGTCTTGTCTATAGTAAAATCTCCCCCCACAAAAATAAGAAAAAAGAGAGAGAAAAAACATATTTTAAAAAAATAACAGAATTCCTTTTTTAAATTCCTTTTAAAAATAACATTTTCCTCGAATTCCTTTTTAAAAATAACATTTCTTATCCTTGTAAGATTGCATAAATGATATTAACATATAACCACAAACTTCCAAGGATACAGTTTAAACTGCTGCTGTGATCATGCATTTTACTGAATTATCAGAAAAGGAGATATCAAGAATAAATTCACCCTTTGAAGGAGCAAAATGTGCCCAACGACCTCTTTAGTTTCTTTATAGACATGAGCATTTATCCAAACTATTATTCAACTCTTTTGCATATAATTCAATTCATAAGTCTAATCTCTTTCTTTATAGTGAGCACTTAGAAGAAAGTCATGTTTGAGGCTACTAATATTTCTTCCAAATAATGTCAATAGTTTCTTTTTCCCCATTATTCTGGTTCAAAAATGAAATATCTGGAGTGTAAAAACTACAATTTCCCAGTTAAATATTCACCAGTATATTGTTAAATTTTATTGAAATTCATATCTTTAATAATTTCAAAAAATGTGAAGATACAATAAGAACACCTGTTTCTTTCTCTCATGATCTCCAAAGAACATCTAATAAGTTATTCTATAAATAAATCATTATGCTTTTTACTGATGTAAGTACCAACCCTGCAATTTCCCAAGGGCTGCCTCACATTCTTGCAGAAGTAAGACAGGAAGTGAACTCATTCTGAGCAGGGTGGGAGACCAGAGCAGGAGGTAAGATTAGAGGCAAGGAATGGGATAATTAGAGCTCAAAGTCAAAGTAATGCTTTAGAAAAAAAACCTAAAAGGTTTTACTGGGGGGTGGTGTTGAGGAAGTGATGTAAGCAATTGCCAAAGACCACTGCTTCAATAAAGGGAATCCAATGCTACAAAAAAAGGCTCTTATATCCAGCTGACAGAGATCAACATTCCTCTCTCCAAGCTCTGCAATAATTACCATATTGATTCACAGTATGTTAGCAGAAAGAAATAGGTAAAATAATGAGGAATCAATAAGGTTTGATTTTAAAATTCTCAATTTTAAAAAATCTGAACAACTGTTAGAGGAAGGGCAGTAAGCAAAGGACAGATGGCTGCCTATAGTATCCCCTAGAAAATGATGCATCATCAATTCCTTCTTCTTGAACTAAAAACCGGGGGTCTTCTTGGTACCAATACCAAGAATCACATCCACAGAAGCTAGTATGCAGCCTCGGCAGGACTGTTACACCCCTCACAACAGATCTTTCAATGCTTTGGGGGTTCACCTTATACAACGATTGACAAAGTCCAGGGAGGCATAGCTGCCAAGAGACAGGTACAGTAAGAAAGTCACAAAGCAGAGCTGCCTTTATTTGAAAGCACTTTGCCAGGCTTCTCACCAACCCAACTTTGCAGCACTCTACTCTCTCAGGGGAACTATGAAGGAACTTTGAAAAAATATTCACTCAGAGACACATCACTTGCATCTACAACACTAGAAGTCACTAGCAGAGATCTCAGTGCAGAGGTAGCCTCAGGATTTCATCATTAAGCGTGCCTTTCAATCTCCTAACTCAGAAATAAAGGGGCTTAATGAAGTAATCTTTTCATCCTGACTTAAGGGAAGTAATCCTATTAAGGTTTCAGCATGCCTGGGAATTTCCCTGCTTCACCATGGATCTAAGGATTTGAGGCTCTTTAGGTAGTGTCACAGAATAAACAGGAGCATCTCTGCAAAGTTGGTCCCTTGTCTGAGAACATCCTTGCAGTGTGCAAGATTAATAGGCATGGGACTGTGGAGCACTCAGATAACCTACCTGCCACACTGGTCTGAAGTCCATGTAACTGACTGCCCCTCGGGTTTGGTTTTGTACCATATCCTGATAGCATGAGGAAAGTCAGTAGCTGTCTGAGCCCCTGTCTTCCTGATCTGTAAGCTCCAAGTATCAGTGTCAAAGAAGAGTTCCCCACAGCCAGGAGCCTGGCTGCAGCGAGCATAGTAGTCTAACTGCTCCCTCCAACGATCTGCAGGCAGAGTCACAAGTTCATGTACAATCTGATTCCTGAGCTCCTCGGAAGCAACTGTGAGCTTGGGAGACCTTGTAAATTGTTCAATACCTGGCACAGCAGCAACATCCACCTCCTCAACTTTTAACACAGATAAATCACAGCAGTCCAACACTAGCAAAAAATCCTCACTCCCATGATTCCCTGTGTCACAGCAGTACGTTGAGCTAGAAATCCCAGAAGCCTGTTCCAGGTTGTCATGGTTACCATCTTTATCAGAAGTATCTTTTTCACCTTTACTAGAAATTGCAAAATCATTATATTCCATTTTAGATGAGAAGGTCCTTGCATTTGTCACAGGAATATGGCAGGATTCAGGCATCCTAAATTTGCAGGATTCATTTGACTCCAATTGGCAGGCTTCCTGGGTGGAGCTATTTCCTTTCTTGAATTGGTTTCCATCCTCAAAGAAAAGCACTATAGTCCCCTCAATGACTTGACTTTCAAAATCCACATGTAAATCCAGTACATAGTGCTTCACAAGTATGTGGCTGGTGTTGGCCATGAGAGGCAGGTCATCTCTGGAAGGGTCCAGCTTAATGTCCATGGTATAGTTTATTGTTTGAGAGCTTTGCTAAAATCTCAAATGGGGCTTCCAATCTGTCTTAATCTTCCAGAATCATAAATGGCTGCTTACCAAAAAAACAACTGATGTCACAAATTATGTTTCCATAACTTTCAGTAACCTGGCAAAAAAGAAAAACACAATTAGACAAAATTCTAAATAAGACCTAAATACTCCTGCAACTGCTACTCCTGCAAGTTGACTACCATCCTTAAATAACCCCCCAATGGGGTAGATGCTCATGGCTAGAAGGCAGACTAATCTTTTTGACTGACGTGAAAGAAAGCTGCATTATGAGTTTCTAAAAATATTTCAATTACCAATGGAATGAAACGGGCCTCCACAAAGCCAGAAGAATCATGCTCCTAACTAGAACAGTCCTCATTTGGAAAAGAGAAATTGTTATGCAAAAGTGTAACTGAGCATCACTGTGCCTCCTTTTAAAAGATATTAAATGTATTGTTTCTAATTTTGTGCATCAAAAGATAAGTGATTTGTTTCTCTACTGTGATTCTAAGTAACAAGTGTGAATGAAGGCTAAATGGCCTCATACATTTTATTCTTTGAGAGTAATAATTTAATACATACAATGTAACTCCAGGGATTAATGTACTTTTCACATTAGGACTGCTCTTATATCAGCACTTCCAGTAAATTACGGGAAAATGAGCCAATTTACCAGGAGTGCATTCTAAGTTATTCCTTTGAGATTGTTCACGGAGATTTTTCAAATTTATAGTTAAATACTCAAGGTATATCATTACATCTTAATAGTTGAAAACCCATTAACATTCTGGATAATAGCCTTCTTGTGGCAAACAAAAGGTCTTCTCATTTGGAAAAAAAAAACATGCAAATACCTATAAAAGGAAGCAGAGAAATTAAAATGTAGAAACAGATGTTATAATAAAATGCACAAGTTCTTCATAAAAGTTCTGAATCAAAATGTATTCTTATTATATAATAGCAATCTGACTAAAAGGAAAATTATTTCAAATTATTTCAGTCCCTGTTGTGTACCTAATTTCTTTCAGCATATGCTGTTCTTTTTTTATTCTTTTAGCAAAACTGAAAAAGAAATGGCAGGGAAAAAGAAATAAAAACTCTGACAGAGTAGATATATGTAAAATAATTTTTGTATTTCTAAATATTAGGAGGCATTCTTTTATCAACTACAAAACAGCATTACTTGATTTTTCAAATAAATTAAGCCCTCGTTTTCTATTCTGTTTAACTTCTCACTTTCCTTCCAACTTTATCTGCCTCTCTACTAGACCCACTTATTATGCCCTTTCCTTCTAGAATCTCATTCTAACAATCAGCCCTATTAACTTTTCAGTTTCTACCTCTCCACAGGCTATTTCCTCATCACAATCTCACCTTACCTTAAAACATCTGGCCTCCTAGAGCCTTGTACAACCTGGTTTTGGGATATTTTTTCAATCACGGAGATACTACTTCCCTTGCATCCTAGTCCTCTAGCCAAAGCGCCTGCTTAAGAAACTGCTCCCTGAAGATGACCTGACTCCAGGTCTCCCTGCCTTTTGGACTCAGCCATGTGCCATACATGGAGTGCTCCTGGCTCCCACCTCCCATATCCACCTGCCAAATCCTATTTTTCCTCCCTGCCCCAGTTCAAGTGCACCCACCTCCGGAAATCCTTCCCCGTTCCTTGCTCCCTCCTCCACCACACTGTATGTGGTATACTTAAAGTGCAATAAATGTACAGAGAAATCAAGGATGCAAAGAATAGTTTGCAATTACTTTATGGAAAAGCTGGTACTTCCCTTGGTCCTAGAAAAGTCAATGGGCACAGGGGATAAGCCATGGTATTTTCTTTCCTGACCTGTCAGGAAATGAATAATACCCTTCAATAAATTGGGCTGCTAACATGCAGTATTTTGATTGCACATTTGTTAGAAACCTGTTTAATAAAAAAAATCCTGAAACACACACACACACAGAGAGAGAGAGAGAGAGAGAGAGACAGACAGACAGACAGAGACAGAGAGACAGAGAACGAACCTGAATCAACTGAGACAAGGATCCATTTAGTGGCTGTCCAAACTATCATATTTGAAGAAAAACAGTTCAGCATTTATAACAATATAGATATAACCATTTATTGTCCAACCCTAATAGATTCACTTACTTCTGAAAATGTGTATAACTTAAGAATAAAATAGGCCGGACATGGCGGCTCATGCCTGTAATCCTAGCACTCTGGGAGGCCAAGGCCAGTGGATGGTTTTTGAGCTCAGGAGTTTAGAGACCAGCCTGAGCAAGAGCAAGACCCCGTCTCTACCAAAAAAAACCCAGAAAGAAATTAGCTGGACAACTAAAAATATATAGAAAAAATAGCCGGGCATGGTGGCGCATGCCTGTAGTCTCAGCTACTCGCGAGACTGAGGCAGGAGGATCGTTTGAGCCCAGGAGTTTAAGGTTGCTGTGAGCTAGGCTGACGCCACAGCACTCTAGCCCAGGCAACAAAGTGAGACTGTGTTTAAAAAAAGAAATAAAAAGAAAAAATGGCTGGGCATGGTGGCTCACGCCTGTAATACCAGCACTCTGGGAGGCCGAGGTGGGTGGATGGTTTGAGCTCAGGAGTTCAAGACCAACCTGAGCAAAAGTGAGACCCCATCTCTACTAAAAATAGAAAGAAAATTAGCTGGACAACTAAAAATATATAGAAAAAACTAGTCGGGCATGGTGGCACATGCCTATAGTCCCAGCTACTCGGGAGGCTGAGGCAGGAGGATTGCTAGAGCCCAGAAGTCTGAGGTTGCTGTGAGCTATGTTGACACCATGGCACTCTAGCCCGGGTAACAGAGTGAGACTCTGTCTCAAAAAAAAGAAAAAAAAAGAATAAAATATATTCTACAGAGCAACTTTCACTACTTTTGTCCCTGGGGGCAGAGAATGAGGCTGCCTTAGAGCAGCCTTAAAACCAGGGTCACCAAAAGCAATGGTTAGTTTTCCCATGGCTAGTCACTGCTGCTTCTAAAACAAATGTGCTATGTGGTGTGTATTTTAAATGCTTAAATGTTTGTCACCCTGACTAGCAATCCTTTGGTTCTTTTTTGTGGATTCTTTGGTATTCTCTCCATAGAGGCAATTCTTAAACATTTTTCTTTTAACCTTCCAATTACATGCCTGCCAACTCCTTTGCAGCTCATTATCTGGCCCCCTACTTTACTGAGATAATTTTGGATCTATGAAACTCAATCATACCTCAAAGTATCTCTAGTTCTTCATATCTTTTGCCTTCACCTGATTCAGAGAGAACAATATTACTTCTTCTTTTTTTTTTTGTTGAGACAGAGTCTCACTCTGTTGCCCAGGCTAGAGTGCCGTGGCATCAGCCTAGCTCACAGCAACCTCAAACTCCTGGGCTTAGGCAATCCTCCTGCCTCAGCCTCCCAAGAAGCTGGGACTATAGGTATGTGCCACCATGCTCGGCAAATTTTTTCTATATATTTTTAGTTGTTTGGCCAATTTCTTTCTATTTTTAGTAGAGATGGAGTCTCACTCTCGCACAGGCTGGTCTCGAACTCCTGAGCTCAAATGATCCACCCACCTTGGCCTCCCAGAGCAATATTACTTCTTATCAAAGCTTATTTTGTTCCCCTGAATCCAACATTTGGGATCTTGAGAGAGCCAAATAAATAGTACACTTCTTTCCCACACAAATTCTAAATTTACTGAAAAATAAGATGAAGATATGGCAAAGGCAGACCAAAGTATCACCATTATCACTGATGAAGGCTAAACTGGACAACGGCTTACTGTGAGAGCCCAAGTTACCTGGAAACTGAATTCCAAATTTTTACCCACAGGCAATTCTAGATCAGGTCAAAGCTTCCAGAAGAGGAGGTGGCCTCCCTCAGGTAACAGTTATGGCCTGGAGGAATAGAGGTGAAGAGCTCTCTGTGGTCAGGATTGCTCCCCAAAAGCAAAAGGGAAATGAACAGAGCATATCTAGTCTCTTCTGTCCAAATTTATCAGACTAAGTCACCCTTCCTCCCTTAGAAGAAGTAAAGGCACAGAGACCAGGAGTGTTACACTAATTGAGTTCCCCCACAAAGAAGGAAACATCAGAAATGAGAAAGCAGCATTCCCCCCAACACCATACCCTTCCACTTAGTTTAACCTTATTTTATTTGACATTTTTCTCATGCCAACATTTTCTGCCTCTCAATGATTCCATCTACTCTTAATATTTCAAACACCCCTATGGTTGCCATCTTTAAAAACAAACAAAAACTACATTTGGCCCTGTTGCCTATTTTAACTAGTCTTTATTTTATTGAAATTTGGAGCTGAAAAATTCCTTCAGGCTCACTCAAACCAATCCTCTAACTTTACAAATGAAAACAATCAATTTGACCAAGGTCATCATTTCTCTGTTTGTTTGTGAGGAACAGAATGTGTTCCACTTGCTGGTGTTTTTCCTTGGAATTCTCATCCTCCAGGTCTGGGGGCCATCTCCTTTGTATTGTCTAAGTCATAAATCAAATGTTACCTTTAAGACTCTCTTACATATTTCCTTCTTTATTGTCTTCAAGTTGTATAGACTGGTAATTAATTCTTTTTTTTTTTTTTATTTTGGTATATGATGGGGGTACAGATTTTAAGGTGTCAATAAATGCCCTTTCCCCCCGCCCCCCACAAGTCTGAGTCTCCAGCATGACCATCCCCCAGATGGTGCACTTCTCACTCATTATGTATGTATATACCCACCCACCCCCGCCCCCCTGCCCAATACCCTATTACTGTAGTACCTATGTGTCCACTTAGGTGCTGCTCAGTTAATACCAGTTTGCTGGTNGCCCCCCTGCCCAATACCCTATTACTGTAGTACCTATGTGTCCACTTAGGTGCTGCTCAGTTAATACCAGTTTGCTGGTGAGTATATGTGGTTCTTGTTTTTCCATTCTTGGGATACTTCACTTAGTAGTATGGGTTCCAGGTTTGTGGGGAAAGGGAGAATTTTGCAGCCAGCTCCAGAAGATTCAGAAGAGCACTGTCACCTTTGCATGGTTTCCGACCTAAGTTACATGTAATATGTAGGTCTATTATAACTCATTGCTTATTTGCCTATTTTCTACTTGTCTTGGATTCATGGATGACCTAAATCTCTTTTCTCTACAAGTACAGGACACTGACGTCAATCAGGGTCACAGTCCCACATTTAGGGAAAAACTGAACTGACTGTGGTTACAAACACATGTATGTGGCCACCTTGCAAGGCCTCTCTCAGCAAATGGAAACCATATTTCTAAGCAGTCTGTTGACTTCAGCACTTTTGGTTATTATTGTGCTCCAATTTAAAATGCCAGCCTGTCTCACTGAAGCATTTTTCCATTTTCTGTCATAAGCCATAACACATAAATGTGCCCCCTTTATCAAAACCAATGGTTAGTTTTCTAGTGGCTAACCATTGCTGCCCCTAAACTAAGTGTGCTATGTCGTGTGTATTTTAAATGTTTAAATGATTCTCAGCAGCACCATTAAAGGCTTCAAAAGGATTAATGTACAGTAATATTTCTCTTAAGGGGGGGGTCAAATACTAACCAGAGCTATGGCACAGAGGAGAAACTGCCCTGCCACTCTCAATCACACATTTATAAGTGTGTGATACAGTCTCTGTAGCACCCTTCCCAGTCCCTCCAATGAAAACAGTTTCATTCTCCTGCAAGCTACAGAGCAGTGTGTATCACTCTCATGGCCCTTAACTTATACTGCCTCATTGTATAGTTATCTCAATCCTCCAGTGCTCTATAAACTCCTTGGGACTCCTGATTAATCTTTTTGTTCATAACCATATTAAGTACAGTACCCTGTACACAGTAGGTTCTCAATAAATACCTGTGGGATTGGCCTCTAAAGGCATTTGTGACTTCATCATTTACTTATAGAATAGGGATTTTGGCTTGCTACATACTACAGTCTAGTAGAAAGTTACTGCTTAACAAATATCTTCCTCCAGCCATCTCATTTTTTCTTCTCAGAATACACTTGTGCCTCTTTATGCCATATCTTTTTTCTTATAAGCAACTTGAGGAGAAATTTTTTATATATGTGCTTATTCTACAGCATGAAGCACACTGTGAATGGTTACTAATATTGAACTCTACAGATCACTTGATCAGAGGACAACAGCTTTCTGCTATTCCAGGTGTGTTCATTCTTTAGGATATATTGATTACTTTTAATGACAGCCAGTTTATTTGCTAAAATACACTGTTTCTGGGCACAATCCTCAAACACTCAGATGCAAACAGTTATAGAAACATAACATATTGCTGTGAAATTCAATAAAATAATTTCAGAATCAGAAGGAAACTTAGAAGTCCAAGTGTATTATTTTGTGTTTAAAAATATCACATTGACATGTTATTCTGCAGCTTACTTCTTTCACTCAGTGGTTTTGAAAAACAGCCATGTCATGTTGATGTATATAGATCTTTCTCATTCAATTGCTGTTTAGTGTCCCCATATGAATATTCTAAAGTTTATCCATATATTTCCCCACTGATAGATATTTAAGTTCTTTTAAAATTTTCATTATTATGAATAACCCTGCAATGAACATCTTTGTACACATCTCCTGGTGCACATGTACAAGATTTTCTGTGTATAATACCTAGAAATTCCATTTTGCCTTATATTAATATTGTTACATCTACTTTCTTTTGGTTTGTTTTTTCCTGGTACATCTTCTCTATCCCTTTATTTTTATTTATAAATTCTCTGGGTTGTTTTGCCTTGGCTGTCTTTTTAAAACAACATTTAGCTGGATTTCTTAAAATATAATTATTTTTAATACCTGAAATTAATTTCTTTATGTTTATTACAACTACAGTTGTAATAGCACTGGTCTCAACCAATTTATTTTGGTGTTTTCTATCTACCATGGTTTTCTTTGCTTCTTAGCTTTACTTTTCTGCTCTTTTTGTTGTTGTAGTTTTGTTTTGTTTTATTTGAGATAGAGTCTCACTCTGGCGCCCAGGCTAGCGTGCAGTGGCATCATCGTAGCTCACTGCAACCTCAAACTCCTGGGCTCAAGTGATTCTCCTGCCTCAGCCTCCTGAGTAGCTGAGACTATAGGTGCAAGCCACCCCATCCAGCTCATTTTTTCTATTTTTAGTAGAGATGGGGTCTCATTCTTGCTCAGGCTAGTCTTGAACTCCTGACCTCAAGTGACTCTCCCATCTTGGCCTCCCAGAGTATTATAATCATAGGCATGAACCACCACTCCTGGATTACTTTTCTGCTTTTTGAAATTTTCTGCATTCCTGTTTTTCCCTCTACCATCTCATAACTTACACAATCTATGTCTTTTCTTTAACATGCCTACTTAGTCAATCTCTAGTAACTTTCCGAATGTAAGGACCTTGGAAAGTTTTATCAGCAATCTTCTCTCTTTCTCACTGAACACCAGCTTCCATATTATTGTTGCTAATATCTTAGTATCACACTGTTTTTAACAACATCATCCAACTTTTTAAAAAATATCAATATTTATTTGTATTTATAAATATATTCACCAGCTTCCTTACTCACAACATTCCTTCCTTCTGGGTTCAATTTTGTTCCAGTTGCTGTATGACAAATTAACCTTGTAGCTTCAAACAGCAACCATTTTATTATATTCTGTAGGTCAGGAAGTTGGATAACAATCAGCTGGAACATTCTTCTGCATCATTTTTTTTAAGAGATGGGGTCTCACTCTGTCACCCAGACTAGAGTGCAATGGCGCAATCATAGCTCACTGCAGCCTCAAACTCCTAAGCTCAAATGATTCTCCTGCTTCAGTCAGCCTCCTAAGTAGCTGGGACTACAGGTACATGCCACCATGCCTGGCTAATTTTTTACTTTTTTTGTAGAGACAGGGTTTGGGTTCAGGTTAGGGTTAAGATTGCTATGTTGCTCAGGCAGGTCTTGAACTCTTGGCCTCCAGGAATCCTCTTGCCTCAACTTCCCAAAGTGCTGGGATTATGGGCATGAGCCATCGTGTCCATCTTTCTTCTGAACCTTATGAATTTGACTGTGTCGCTCAGTAGTACTCAGTTGGAGGATGAGCTTATCTGGAGGGTCTGATGACCAGAGTGGCTATACAAAGCCTCTTTAACATTAAGGTCTCAGAAAAGTTAAACATCTTATATGGCAGCTGGAAGCCCTCAGAGCAAGCATCCCGAAGAACAGTTGAAAGTTGTGTAGGGGATCCAGAGATCACTTCCAGCCCCCCTTTTAGCTCATAGTGGGCCCTTCAGCTGGATCTAGAAACCAAATTGACATGAGGCCAATTAACAAGATAAAAGTATACAAATTTTATTAGTTTTGTATGTACACAGGGATCTTCACAAGAGAGTGAAGTCCACAGAAGTGGCCAAAAGCAAGATACTTTTATACTTTTTAGACAAAGAGTAATAAATTTGAGAAGTGACAGGACAAAGAAAATCTGGCTAAAGGTCATAAATTTTCTAAAGGAGTCATCAGGAGACATATAGAGGGTGTAAAACTAGGGGAACATAAGGGTTACTTCATTAAGTGTGTTCATTCAGGTACACTGCAGTCTCCAGTTCCAAGTCTCTGGTGATAAGGGCTATATTCTTGCCCTGGTATGGAGAGATTACCTGTCCCAGAAGAGTCTTTATCATTTGCTGCATGCAGGAAGAGACAGGGGAGCTCATCCTTTCTGAAACTATAAGTTTTGCAATGTTTTTAACTCGAAATAATCAATATACCAATCTGGCATATTTGGGGATAGCATGTCCTTCACTCCTTCAACTGCATGGCCTTTTCTGACCTAGCCTCAAAAGTCAACATGGTTATCACTTCCACCACATTCACTGGTTTCTAGAGAAGGGTCATAAGGCCACCTTCAAGGAGAGGGGATCAAACTCTACCTTTTGATGTGGGGGTAGCAAGGTTACATTGTAAAAGAATATCCAAGATGATAGATACTGTTATGGCCATTTTTGAAAAATACAATCTGCCACAACTTCCTTTAAGTATATCTTTAGTAATTCTTTCAGGAGGAGTCCATGAGTAGTAAACTTTTTTAACACTTTATGTTTGAAAATTGATTGATTGATTGATTGACAGAGTCTCACTCTGTTGCCCAGGCTAGAGTACTGTGGCATCAGCCTAGCTCATAGCAACCTCAAACTCCTGGGCTCAGGCAATCCTCCTACCTCAGCCTCCCGAGTAGCTGGAACTATAGGCACATACCACCATACCTAGCTAACTTTTTCTATGTATTTTTAGTTGTCCAGATCATTTCTTTCTATTTTTAGTAGACACAGGGTCTCGCTCTTCCTCAGGCTGGTCTTGAACTCCTGACCTCAAGCGATCCTCCCGCCTGGGCCTCCCAGAGTGCTAGGATTATAGGCGTGAACCACCATGCCTGGCATGAAAATGTCTTTATTACATCCTCATTACTGAATGATACTTGACTAAGTGTAGACTTTTTATTGACAATTATTTTCATTTAGTACATTGAATATATTACTCTACTATATTCTGGCATGTCTTTTGGCTGATAAGAAGTTTATTATTAGCATGCACTTCTTGATATGTATCTGTTTTTTCTCCCTGGTTGCTTTTTTTTTTTACCTTTGATATTCTACAATTTCACTTAATGTGTCTGAATGTGGATTTATTTTTATTTGGCTTGCTCAAGATTCAGTGTGCTGCTTTAATCTGAGGACTCAGGAATTCTGTCCATGTATAGGTCTGAGTAGATAGCAAATTTCTTTGCCTATCTATTGGGACAGTGGAATAGAATTTCCTTCTCCATTTAACATACACATAACCCCCCTTATAGCTTCTGGCTTTATGTGGATAATTCAGTTTCAGTTTTCCACATGTACTTAATCCATGGCTGGGTACTTCTTCCTTGGTAAAGATCAAAGCCCCAGTTTCCCAGCTATCAATGCCTATCCTTATTCCTCTGTGTGAGTCTCTCAGGTTAGGCTTAATCACACTGACTTTACATTCCTTCGCCATTTAGGTCACCTATGATAATTTTCTTGGTTTTGACTCTGTGTGTGTGTGCGCACGTGCGTTATTATACAGCATTTCTAAATACTTGAAGTGGGAGGGGTAATTTCCTTATAATCCAGTTAATTATATTAGCCAGAAGCCTACACACTCCACTATGCCACTTAAAGGTCCATACCCCAAATTCCTTTGGCTCAAGAAGTTTTTCATGCAAGATACTATTCATTGAATAACATTAGAAGCACCATAGCTATAGATTCCCTTTCATCATCACAGAAGCCCAGAGATATGGTTAAAGACTGGAGGATAAGAATATGTGCAAAGAAATAAGCCAAGATGCAGAGAAAGTTGGATTATATCATTCACTCATTCAACAAATATACAGAATCCTCTTCTATTCTCTATTTTAATAACTCTCTACCTCTTCATACAATGTATTCAAGGAAAACTTTCCTGATGTCACTGAGGTCAAATTCCCCTATTATTAGATCTCATAGCACTGTGTATTTCTCAATAGCACAAAAAACACAGTTTTAGTTTTAAACTTATTTGCCTGTTTGATTATTTAATTAACATTATCCTCCCCACTCCTTAAATGAAAGGAAGTACTACTTCCAGTAATAATGAAGTAGTTTATATCAGACTAATCCTCCCACTGGTAGTACTTACAAACTCTGAACAACAACAACAAAAAAAATCTGAAGATACATGACAGTGAACAAAAAGCTGACAAACACTATAAGGAGCTGACACTTAGAAGAAGGGAATGGCACTAAGTTTCCTGTTTTAGTTTTTTACCTGAGGACAGACCCTAGCTGGGCAGAGGATCTAAAACTCAGATTGAAACATTAAGTCTTACTGGCTAAAGAATCATAGAATAGAGTTCAGGA